>QGOG01003131.1:0-11800 GCA_003313185.1 Collybia sp. MG36 | reverse complement strand
TGCTAGAGAAACGTACACTCGTGTCATATATGTACATCTCGCGAGAGTCAACGGGCCAGGAATAGTGCTGGGGATCGAACTCGGCTGTGTTATACACAACGTATTATACAACGTATCATACGTTCAATACATGCAAGGGTCCAGTGTCCATGTATTGATCACATATGGAACTTGTGTTCCCAATGGGCCAGCCGAGATGATAAATCACTCAGTGATCACCTCCTGATCACTTATCAACAATTTTTATCATTCACTGGGCACTCGCTGCAGCTAGTATTCTACTTACAAGGATCTACTCAACCCTGCAATGGACAAGGCAGTCAAGGCACTCCTCAACAACCCAGGCCCCTATGGACCAGACGAGCTCACCAATGACGATCATGAGAGTGACAACGAGCACAAAGTCATCACACAAGTGGTGACCCGTGGCGCTCCACGCCTTGGAATCAATGTCCAGCCTCGACGGGCCCTTGCGAGAGAACTACAGAAAACGAGCCTAAGGGTTGGGGGGAGCCGAGCGTTAGCTCGAGCTGGTGCGCGGAGACGAAACCAACACGCCGCTGGGCGGGTGGGATTCGACTCGGCTGGCTCGTTCTGTGTCATTCTGAATATAGTAGAAAACGGTGCGATTACGAATGGAGTGAACTGAAACAACACAAATTTTATCAACAGTAAAAAGCAACAGCAATACAGTGGGTGGGGGGTGGGCTGAAAAACAGTTGCGAGAATGCGCAGATAGATAGCGAGCGAGGCTGAACGTGCGAGCGAGATGAGAGATCACTCATCTGCCTTATCGATTGAAGGCAGATGAGTGGGCGCCAAACAGTCCACAACCGGGCTGCCGCTCGGCTGGACGCTGGTGCCGCCTCCGCTTGCTCTGTCGACACCTGGCAAATCCAGCCTCGACGGGCCCTTGCGAGAGAACTACAGAAAACGAGCCTTCCGAGTCCAAAATGTATATTTTAGGACTCGGGTATTGTCTGCCTGAGCACTTTAAGCTCTATTTGTGCGGCCATCACCGCGGGCTGAGATTGAATTTTCGGAAAGTACCTCACCTGTCTCTCTTAGACCTCTAGAGTAATGCCGCCAACGTCGTACACAAGGGGCTCACTCAACTTGCACCGCCTTCTGCAGGCCTTTTGTCCGCACTCGTACCCTGCTCGTACCACCATCCTCCTCACCCACTCATGCCACCCGCATTCGCACCCGCTCGTGCCACAGCCCTCGACTCCATTCGCTTCTCACACCCATGCCATTCGCACCTTCATTTGCCTCAACTCTCTACCTGCACGATCGGCTTGTGCCCTCAAGGCCTCAAGGCTCAGGCTCTCCCACAAACGAGGGTACCTGCTTACATAATGAAGGTAGCTTGCTTTCAGTGGCCATCTCTCCCACTGAATTCCCTCACTAATCCCAAGACTCTCGGCGATGGGCTCCACCAGCTCACGACTCCTCACCCCTACTGCTAGTTCTTTAGCAAAGGCCCATCGCTCATCAGCCGCCGGGGCTACTGCCAGCAAGAGTGAGGCTACAGCCTTGGGCGTACTCGAAAACGTCAAAGCACCCACTTCGACCATCTCCCATCCCACCTCTGTTCTCGCCCACGCTACGGCCTGGGGGTATATTTAGCAAACCACTTGCGGGATACCCTCCCCGATCAAAGCCCAGCCTGCGGTTAGGCAAAAGAGCATGGCTGGCCGGAAGCTGCGAATTTCGCGCTCGAAAGTCATTGTACACTTGGCGTCGCAGCGGGTAGCCTCTGGGAGCTCTGGCTGACCCAGCGGTTCTGGAACCGCTTCTGTTGTTATGGGCGGCGGAAGACCGCGATCGAGTAAGGGGCAAGGACAGAGCTTTGGAGGCAATAAAGCGTGCGGAGGCCGTCGGAGCGGGCCTGGTGATGTTTTGATGAGTGCCAAGAAACGCGCGAGGCAGAGCGATTAGGCGAAGAAGTCGCCCTGGGGCTGCTGGTGTGGATGGGAATCATGGGATGGATCTTGACCGTCGGTGAGAGTGTTGCCCACCACCGCCTTCTTCCCCTTCACTCATAGATATGAGCTTGATGCTTGCAGCCAATGTCGATGTTTTATTCCTCCTCACAGATTACTTTGCAACCAACCCTCGTCGCACTGCCCCACAGGCTAACCCCGTGGATTGTTTTCAAAGTACATTACTCCCCCAGCCGCAACCGAAATCCATCACGCAATACTCAGCATGCTGCAACACGCAACATCTGCTTCATTTCGCACACGACACTCGTCTCTCACATCTTATGTGTCCTACTTGCATCACCCACCTCATCTGCATCACACGCAGTACCATTGCTGGAATGGTAGTCTTCATGCATCACACACGATGTTATTACCTCGCTGGCAGCCTCTCATACATCACGCACAATGTCATTACCTTGCTGGCAGCCCCCATGCATCACGCGCAACGTCATTACCTCGCTGGCAGCCTCTCACGCACCACACACGACATCATTACCTCACTTGTGGCCCTTCATGCATCACGCACAACATTGTCACCTCGCTGGCGGCCTCTCATGCATCACACACAACATTATCATCTCACATACGGCATTTAATGCAACACATCTCCCATTTTCCATCACTCACTCGTAATATGAGCATCGCAATGTGTCAACCCATGGCGATCTCCACCATAGGTTCGTACAGTAGCCATGGAAAGCCTCAGCCACAACGCCTATACAACGCCTACGCTAGCGCCACCCCCCTCGAACGAGTGCAACACTAACGTTCCAACGCCAACCCCCCTCCAATTCAAGTTACCGAGCAGGACCTGTGCCCTCGTCGCCTTCCTCACAATCAGAGGAGCCGGCATCACCGCATCCCTCGCCCTCTCCAGCGCACTGGCTCGATACGTCCGTGAATCCACTGATGCTCCAACCCCGCACGTATGTAACGACATTCGTGGGTCCTCGCTACCCACATTCCCGACAGGAGACAATGTATGGGGGCAGGCCAACGAGACAAAGGGCACACGATGCCGAAGAGTACGAGAACGGGGAGAAACCGGGGGGCAGCGATGAAGGATCAGGTGGTGAGGCGAGGAAGGGGAAAACAGCCGTTCACGACCGCTAAACCACTCTCCCTCCGCAAACGAGGGAAGGGGTTCTCAACTGCGACCGCCTCCTCCCATTGCAAATAAGGAAGAACTGAGGGGTGGCGATGAAGGATCAGGCAGTGGCGAGGAGGGGGAAAGGAGAAGACAGTGATCTCCGAAGGCTGGCTGAACGACTCTACCCAATCGGTACGTGCCATTTGATTTTCACTCGTGCGTACTCATCAGATCCGTCTCGCAGCCACAAAAAGCCCCCAACAAATGCGTTCCTGTGTCCAGCCCAGCAGCCTCCGGCTGACCTGCACTGTAGCAGCCTGCTCGGCTCACCCGCAAACGGAATGCGGACGCCGGCGCCACCTCGCTCCCTCGCAATTGAAACACCAATGCTGGCTCTGCTAGACACCAACATCAATGCCAGCCCACTGGATAACACCAGCGCTAGTCACGCTAGCGGT
Source organism: Collybia sp. MG36 (assembly GCA_003313185.1). NCBI lineage: Eukaryota > Fungi > Basidiomycota > Agaricomycetes > Agaricales > Clitocybaceae > Collybia > Collybia sp. MG36. The sequence goes on along the minus strand of QGOG01003131.1, from coordinate 8,264 downwards.
GTCGCTACCCCTCTCCTTCATCGCGAGGGAGTTGGGGTGGCTCATGTTGGGATGGGACATGTGCACACTCGAGGGAGCTAGAGGTGGTTCACGTTCGAACGGGACACATGTCGTCGTTGCCTCCCTCCCTCGCAATCGAAGGAGACAGGTCTCTGATGGGGTGCCAACATCACTGCCAGCGCCGCCTCCCTCAACCGAGCAGGACCGTACCATCACCATTTTTCTCGCAATAGAGGGAGACTGAGGAGTCCCAGAGTCCGCCACGTTGTCCTTGTGTGTCGGACAACCCGCCGCTTTCCTCACATTCCCGGAGACTCCATGAGATGCCAGCCCAGACGTTTTTCACTGTTCACAAGAAGTGCTGGTCCGCGGAAGTATGCAAAGCAGACAGTAGGCTGAGGGCCTCCTAGTCCTCGCGTCCGGTATGTTTGTGCCCTGTCGGCTTCCAGGCAAGACAATGCCCATCCGTGTCAACTCATGGTATAGCCGCCGCCTGCTTCCCATCACGACCGCGACTCAAATCTTCACCAAAGCCAATGTGATGTCCTTCCGCCGTGTCTGGTTCAACTTTTCGAGATTTGGGATGTTCATCTTGTATTGTCCACTCCCCTTTTCTAATATATACATATATTTTACCCTCCTTGCATGTCATGATCTCGCAAGACTCGAGCAGAATCGCGTTTTTTTTTTTGCTTTTTTCACGCAAGAGAACCTCAAGACAAACTCACTGCTCGGTTCACACACCCCGCTCTGCATGCTGGGCTTCGGGTCTCGCGCCACCCCATCCACACCACTCGTTCGTGTGGCATAAACGAGTTTCGTCTCACGTCTCGTCTTCTACCCCATGTTTTGTGCTCACGATGTTCAGTCTCGGGCAACACATCATCATCATCACCCCTCTCACTCTCGAACGAGCGAGCCAGGGCGCGCCCAGATGGTACTCAGGCAACAAGCCGCTTGAACACTCACAAATGAGCGAGCTGGATAGTCTGGGTGGGTCGCTGGGTCTTTTTTTCTACTAGGCCCTTGCCCACCATTGTCAAGATTGCTACCGCTGCCTCAGACAGCACCTGTGCCATTTCCGCCAATACCATCCGCTGTTCCGCCAAAACCTTCCGCCTCTGCCAGTGCCATTCCATCACCGCCGTCATTGTTAATGCCATCGTCTTCATTTTTGCCGTCTTCGTCTTCATCTTCACCACCATCATCGTTTTCGCCGCCATCGTCATTTTCGCCGCTGCCGTCGTCTTCTCAGCTGTTTTCGTCATTGTTTTCGTCACAGACTTCATTTTCAAATTTCACCTTCACAGCCATCATCGTTTTCGTCACCGCCTTCATCTTCGCCGCCGCCTCCGTCATTATCGTCATTATCGCCGCAATCGTCACCGTCACCATTGTCACAGTGTAATTCATCAGCGGAACAGTGCAGCGCAGCGCCAAACTCATCGTCGACACCACCCCCGGTCGTCGCGCAACTAGCTACAGATGCAACGGATCGATCTCAAAGTCATCCAGCGAACCTTCCTCCACCTCTTCTCTCACCATTGCTTCGATCGTCACAAAAACCACCAACACCGCCAGTTTCAGCGTCGTTAGCGCCTCAAGATGTCCCGCAGTCGCTAACAGCAGAAGCATCGTCGCTCACAGTGAAAAACCATCGGATAGTGTTCATATTACCCATTGTAGCACCTCCTTCACGTTCCCAGCCTCTAGTAGGACCACGAGTGTTGGGATTTACAGTGCCCAAGGACAGTGTCAGCACGTTGCTGATTTGTCTCGGCGCCAGGTTACCCTAGCACCTTTGGGACATCATTGTAGTATGTCTCCCTCATTGCTTAGCCCATTGCTTCATCCCCAGGTACCGGAAAACTCGCCCAAAGCGTCCACATGCACCTAACCACCCCCCCAGCACGTTTCCAACTCGTCTCAGCCCCGAGTCGTTCCAGCACATCAGGACACCTCCCAGGACACTTCCCCAACGTCCCACAAGCCTCCATTCAGCCAGCGCATCCCGGAAAACGCATCCAAGTCGCCCAGACCGCCCAAAACGTGTTTTCAAGCGATCGAACCCCCTGTGCCATACACAGGATCGCTACCACAGCGAAAAGTTCATTTTCATGAAGGAGAACGATCCCCAGATGCAGCGCTCCGCCCAGACCTTCCGGAAAAAGCGTAAAAGTTGCCGAAGTCGTCCCCAGCCCTCCCCCTGCCTCCTACCTCGCCTCCTTCGATCCCCACTCCATCAGCAGCTTCAGCGCAGCGTTCCATACCACAAAACTCGTCCCCGCATGCGTCATCTAGCCCGCCTCAATCGGATAGAGCATCAGACTCGGCTCAAGTGCCAGCCTGCCACTTCTGTGGCAAGCTGGGGCATTTTTTGAGGAAATGTAGGTCCGCCGAAGTGTACGTAGCGAATGGTAAGATGATCCGCAACGCCGACGGTCTCCTCGTGCTCGCGTCAGGTCAGTTCATGCCGCGCCGCCTTCCTGGCAAGTCTATGTGTGATCGCGTCAACGCATGATACAGTTACCACCCCCTCCCCGTTCCGAAACCCGTTCGCACTCTCTTGCCCACCATCGACGACTTCCCCTCATGCTTTCCCAGTGCAAGAGACTCGCACCGCACCCCAGGTTATCACCCCCCAGCGCTTCGCAATCTTTGCCTCGGGTGCCCCCAAAGAAAAGCACCGCTCTCGTAAACCTAGGACCCCTGCCCATCAGCGCCCTTTGTCTCAACCATCTCCGTCAGCTATGGTCAGCACTTGCGCTATACAGATTGTTCTGCAGCCCCCGCCCTTGCCCCAGCGCACTCTGTCTCACTCTCCAGCCCCCGCTGTTGCACCATCGACAATGGCACCCACCCCGCATCAAATCTACCACCGCTAACATGTCCTGCCATTTCTGCAGGGCTCATGGACATTTTCTCAGGCAATGCACATTGGCACGCACCTATATTGATGCAGGTAGGCTGCGCTGCAACCATACAGGCTATCTAGTACTGGCTACAGGTTCGTTTATCCCATGTTACCTCCCTGGCAGCTGTATGCGCGATCACATCAACCTCCTGTATAGCGTGCACACACCCAAGACCACCATCGCTTCGCCCGCCGCCCTGTAATAACCCTCGTGCCCCATTTGCACCCTATTCCTGTTCATATATATAATTCTTTCACCCTTCCGTCGCTTGTCTCATCGATATTTCAACTCTCCGCCACCTTCCTTCTCTCTTTTCACCCCCTCCTTCAGTCTCTTTCACTCCTGCTCGACTGCCCCAGCTCTGTCGTAGTGTATGTAGACCACTTATGTATATTTTCTTGGTGGATTTCAACATATTTATGCCTATGTCTCTAGTACCTGGGGGTCACCTGTATTGGGCTCGGTCATGCCGTGCGCAAGCAATGGCCCTCACCCACAAGTAAGGGTTGGGGGGAGCTAGTGATGAGCACGGGTAACCCCCGGGTAAAAATTCGTGACCCGTACCCGTACCCGCCAAAACCCGTACCCGCACCAAAGGGTACGGGTATTTGAGGGTATGGGTAAGGGTAAGTGTGGGTTCTGCGGGTCCATAAACCCGCACGGCGGGTACCTACCAAAGCCAGAAGGCTTAGCAATGTTAGCTTGTCCAAGCTACCCCCCAGTTAACCTCCCAACGTCGATGCGCACGTCAACTGACGTGGCTATCGTCGCGGGGAGGGTGGAAGGGGGTGGGAGCGTGACAGTGCAGTATATTAGTCAAGAATATACTCCCATGTGAGTAAGAGAGGCAGCAGGCAAGAGCGAGGCATCCCTGGCTCTCCCATTTGCGGGAGAGGGGGATGGAAACGGCGCGACTCGTTTGCGAGAACAGAACACACGATTCATGGAAGAGGGGTGGACCGTGGCGTGTCGTGACTTGTTGGTTTCCCAATCATGGGAGAGGCCGGGGGTAGCGAGATCGAAACGAAACGAAAAGATGTGCCCCGCCACCTCCGATTGCGGGAGAGGGGGGCGGCGAGTCGCCGGCGACTGTACAATGTGAGACAGTGAAGGAATACACCCCAGCTTTCCAAGTAGTTGCGGGAGACGGTGATGTGAGATGAAAATAAGAAGGCGTACCCTCGACTTTTTGGCCATGTTTGAGACAGGAAAGTGCGGACGTGGGTCTTCGGATGGACAGAGCACGCTGGGGTATGTGGTTCTGCAGAGATGTGCCTTGTATTCCTTGTGTGTCGAGAGGAAGCTGAGTGTTGCGCTTCCTGTGTGGGTGATTCTTGTGGTGAGGTCAATGCCGGATGTTGGTCGCTTGGATGCAGATGGATCGTCCACGTTGTCGCGGCCCAAGCAGGGGATGGCGCTGAGCGACTTTGTGACCGGGCATCGTCAGCTGGATCTTTGGTGATCCAGGTGTCGGCACTATGGTTAAAATGTGAATGTTTTTGTGTGAGGAGAGAGACAATTGCTCACTTTACAAGATCTTTTGATCGTGCTCAAAAGCACGAGAGCCTGTTGTTATTTGAATCCTCCGGGCTTGGGTTTTGGATAGTTTGTGTTGTGTGAGAATGGCACATCGTTGAGGGTGCGGCAGAGGGAACACAATCCATCGGTGCTAGGATGTGAGTTGCAAGAAAAGTGGAATGCGAGTGCTGTGAGCAACGAATTCCCGTTTAGGAAATATGAGTCACGCTACCCGCAAACCCGCCGCCACGGGTACGGGTTCGATGGGGGTACAGGGATTGGTACCCGTACCCGTACCCACGTGTACCCGTAGACGTTACCCGCACGGGTACAGCTACCCGTGCTCATCACTAGGGGGAGCCGAGTGTTAGCTCGAGCTGGTGCGTGGAGACGAAACCAACACGCCGCTTACCCAAAACAAAACCAACCGCGGCGTGGTGCGTGAACGCGCCGCTCACCCAACCCAGGACCCGGGCTCGACAGACTGTGATGAAGCTGCCGGAAATGAAGCCGGTATTTCCAGGTTTCCCATGTGCTGTGAGGAAATCTGCTCGAAGGCCCGAATGTAAGCCTCATAGGCCAATGATTTCCATCGCCCTGCAAGCCGAACGACTTCGGGAGTGACTTTCTGCGCCAGGTAAAAGGATGCTCCCCCAATGCGAAAGGAGTGCCCAAACGCCGTCCCCCAACCTTCCGCACTTAGGATTGAGTTGATCCTTTTTAGGGCCTTCGCTTTCACCATAGGCCGGATTGCCCCCTTGCCATCTCTCCATGAGAAAAGAGGGTCCTCCGCTCGCGCCGGCACAACCGAGGCCAGATTCCGAAGAGCCTAGATGGCGCATAGGTCCTCACGCTGAGCGGTGACGAACACCTGCTGTATCTCGCCTGTCGTTGCTGTTTTTGCCGCCGGGAGGTCCAGGCGAGCGTATACTTTCCCGGCCGAGTCACGCCCAATGATTGCCGCTCCGCGAGGTATGTTCTTCCGGAGATTGAAATCTGAGCGCGACTTCACTGATACCTCGCCGAAGCGCATCATGCCCCAGAAAGCACAAGTTGCCATTGCCCAGACGCACACGTCGAATGGGTCTGAGAGTACTAACCTGGACCTGAGAGCCAAGAGCATGCCCACTGTTACCGGTGGCCTTGGTGGGCGCTTTCGCAAGCCCTGGATGTTCGTCAGACCTCGTAGAGACCAGCTGATACGATCGTGCTCTGCCGGCGATAAAGGAGCAGGCCAACCCTGCGCAATGTGCCACGCTCGCACGGCCGCCAGGTATTTGCGTGCCACTCCAACCGACACTGGCTCAAATGGTATGCCTGCATATGACGCCGAGCCTCCCAGAACGGCCTCCGGATCTGTGGCTGCCCAAAGCACGAAGGAGTGCAAGAGGGCAAAACTTGCGGGTAGGCGAAGGGTTTCGGGGACTGAGAAGATGTCGCAAAAAAGGTGAAACTTCCGGAGGCCCGCCCCATAACTGCCGCTCCCTCGCAATGACGCTTCAGATGCTCTCATGGCAATATACTCGATGACCGGGGCATTTATTACCGCCGGATCTGGCACATTGACACCCCGCCATTCATGGATCCGCCAATCAGCTCTACAGTCCGGTCAAAGTGGCGAGGGTCTTAGCTGTAATGATGCCAATTCGGGAACTGTAGGTATCTGCACTGAGGGCTCCCGGACCCGGCTCGCGGCCGCCACAGCCACACTGCAAGGCTGCCTCATGAAGGCTGCCACCATTGTAATTTGTCCGCGAGGTGTGAAGGAATCCGCACTGGTGTGGAGAGGGTGGCCTCAGGAAAACCATGGAGGAAAGCCATAATGTCCCCACGCGAGAGTGCGTCGGCAATATTTTCTCGTGAGGCGACGTACTCTGTCCTGATCTGAACCCGGTGTTCGGCCTGCAGAAGGTACAGCTGCTTCAAGATCATGTTCGTCTCCCGACTTTGAGAGCGGCCCTTGTTGACAACAGTGACAATGCCGGAATTGTCCGACCATACGCGGAAAATATGCCCCTCCTTGTCTAAGAGGAGGAGGCTTGCGGCCAGTCTGAAACCCATTTCGACCGCAACGGCTTCGGCCCAACCTATGTCGAAAGCCTCCCCTGGCCCCACCTTGAAACCGGAGGCCCATTTCCAGATGGCAAAACTGTGGCCGACCACCACACCAATTCCAAACGACGTGCTTGCATCGCCCCACCAGTTGATGTCGATGGTAGATGCAATAGCCAGTGGGATCTGATTCGGCATGTGATGAATTAGAAAAATGACCCACGAGAGGTCTGCCCGTAGGGCTGGTGGCGCGTGGAGCCTCGCCCGGCGAGATTTGAAACTCCTTGCGAAAATCAAGGCCGATTGGATGAATGGTCTGATGAGGCGGAAAATGCAGGAAATGTGAATTAATTTTCCGTGGAGACTCTCTGCTTGATGAGATGAGAAGGTATTGGCCTCCCCCAACCAGTCCTGCAGCAGCTGAATTGTTTTGGACATCTTCTCGGGTGGGAGGGACACCATGCATGTTTGCAAGTCCCAATCGAAGCCGATGTACCTTTGCACTCTCGCGAACCGCCGCAGTTTCTCGCCACTCCATGGGACACCCAGACTCCCTGTGAGCTCGATGAAATCCTCTTCCGACCAGGACATGTGTGGTAGACGGATCACAAAAAAATCATCGACCCATTTGCAGATTGGCCCAAACTTCCCAGTGGCCCTGTATATATCAACCAGCATGTCTGCAATGGAACCAAAAACGCCTGCACTTGACGCGAGGCCAAACATCAGTGCCCGATCGACCCACACCCGACCCTCCCACTGCAAGCAGAGTGCATTCTGTTGATCGGGCCGTGTAGGGGTGATTCAATATGCTGCTGCGATGTCGAATGTTGCTGCTACACAACCAGGAGGTAGAGTAAGAATGAGACGGACAGTGTCGTCGAAAGTTCCCCACGCAGTGGGGAAATCGTCGGAATCGATCCCAGTGTTCACTGATGGGATCAGCCCATCCCCCCTTGGGTAGGAGAGATCTTGTATCAGACGAAATTTGCTTGCTGAGTGCGGTTTCGGAACCAAGCCAAGAGGGGATGTGCGAAAGGGACCAATGAGGACTTCGAGCTCCTCTGGTGAATAAGAACATGAGTAGCGGCCTGCCGCCTCCTCCGAAGCAATGTAAGATTTGATAAAGGATGGATCGAGTGATGATGAACCATGATTCTCGAAATAAATAAGTTTTGCTGGGTGAGGTGTTGATTCCTACGTCGAAACCATATCTCAGCCCGTCCATAATATGTTGCCATTTGCCGTATATGCCCAGTTGCGCCAGCAGGTGATCAATCCTGTCTGGAAGAAGCGGTGTGACTACCTGCCTAGGATCGAGTGACTGCTCTGCAGTGGCCTGCCCCATGGTCCGATCCTCCACAGATGCTGCACCCATGAAAGTTGACGCAGCTAAAAACAGTTGCGAGAATGCGCAGATAGATAGCGAGCGAGGCTGAACGTGCGAGTGAGATGAGAGATCACTCATCTGCCTTATCGATTGAAGGCAGATGAGTGGGCGCCAAACAGTCCACAACTAGTGATGAGCACGGGTATGGCTACCCGTGCGGGTAATGCTCACGGGTACACGTGGGTACGGGTACGGGTACAGATCTCTGTACCCTTGTCGAACCCGTACCCGTAGCGCGGGTTTGCGGGTACTGTGACATGTATTACCTAAACGAGAATTCGTCGCCACTCACACTCCGAGTCATCTTGGCTTGCAGCTCACAATGCCTGATTAGGGAATAGCACGGGTGCAGGTAAACCTGCGGTTTTCGGCCCACGGGTTTTGCGGTT
>QGOG01003124.1:0-14225 GCA_003313185.1 Collybia sp. MG36 | reverse complement strand
GCTTGTTACGCCGATTGATTACCGTACCAAGACCATGGATATTCCTGTCTTGGCTGCCACCAAAGCCCACGATTCGCCACGAGGGCCAGCATTTATTGGACACGACGGAGATTAAATGGAGCCGTGATGCTACCACGATTTTAGTGGTGAACCCGTACGGAGACGACAGATATTTACCATGGCCACATCTGGTCTATCAATCGACGGGGAACTGTTGACAGTGACACGCTATTAACTCTATTCCCACAGATTTAGGAACATCGTCACCTGAGATAAGAAGCGGCATCTGGGCTGTGGTTCCAATGGTACTGGCTTCGGAATCAGTCATCATGACTTGACGGATAGGATTCTATAACCCCATGTCACTAATGTGGTTTTTCGGTTCTCGTGGGCTGGGTTTTCCAAGTCGGAAACATTGTCCAGGACTGAGATATATCGGTTTGCTGTTTGTTTATGTTCGGACATACAGAGAGGATTTATCTGGACCACTCAGCAAGATACGTCTATCTCGCCTCCGTGGGTGACACGCACCAAGCTGAACTGCAGACCCAGGGGTGGCCGCCGCGTGTGGCCTTGGATGCCCTACTTAGGTTGGACGACATTTGATGTGGATGCCTCTAAATTGCTCCCACTATATTTCCCGTGGTGCGGCAACCTACGACGCCTTAGAGTTTTACCGAGAATGTCAGCCTGGTAAGTACCGGTGCCACAATGTCTTGAATGCCAAGCCATCGTTGCTATCTTCGGAAGCCACCAGCATCCCGAGATCACTATCGGTCTGCTCCGGTTACCTACCCTCTACCCCCAGGAATCAGAATCACCGAAATCAGAAATAGACAGCCTTCTGATCCACAAGGCGACGTGCAGCAGATCGTCAATTTGTCCAAGCATATGGTAAACAGCGTTCACGCGGTTCGGTCACAGGGTTACAGCCCGAGCTGCATAATTTTTGGTTCTAATACAACATGGGTACAGAGAGGAGACCAGGGAATTGGAGTTGAAATAAATTGTCCATACATTCCACTAGGGACAATCAGGAGATCTATGGTTGAAATGGAGATGGTGGAAAATAAATTAGTCATCAGGCATATAGACACCTTCACCCCTCATGTTCTTCTTGGTGGTTCCCAAGACATAAAAGAATCGTCACAGGGGATGGGCGGGCTTGAAATAGCGGGCATCATGTCCCACGAGCGCAGACTGTGAAGCGATTGGGGGGAAATTGTGGACGATGGCGAAGGTCTGCAGGTAGAGTTATATATGTGAGCTGGTTGAATTGCATTCCCAGTCGCGGTGTTTGGTCGAGATCGCTCTTGGCTTGGTAGTGGCCCAGATAGATCTTCTGGAGGCATAGCAATATTGCCGAGGGCATTCCTAAGAAGCTATTAAGCCACAATCGTTGAGAGTGTAATCATCGCATCGCTTACGTTGTGAACGCATCCAAGTCAGCAATACGTTGGTTCAATAAGCAACTAGGGCTCATGCTATGGCTTGCGGACCGGGCGAGGATATCGGCAGCTTTGCGAAGCCTCAGGGATAGCTCCAGTACCACATTGTACGTTGTGGGTTCGTGTAGGCAGCCACAGTGACCTCCATTCGTTTTCATGAAACAAGACTCGTCAGGGTGACCATCCTTAGACAAGGAACTGTAATTCATATCATCACAACCCATTAGTCCTGGGTAACCAAGGAGCATCGAAGTAAGGTCGTAGTCTTGAGAAACATCAGCTGAGCCCGCGATTGTAAAATGAGATTGCGAGTATTCCTCGGTGGGAGTCATGATGGATGGTGAAGGTGTACTTTGGGGAGACGGGCTCCAATACACAGATTGAGGGGGCAGAGACGGGCGGATATTTTCAGGAGGGATGCTGATGGACGTGGGATATACATTGGATGTCCGAGAAACCGATGAAGCACGAGTGGATGTACTGGTAGGGCCTGTGTCAGATTTTTCTGACGGGGATAAACTGGGGGAGGGGGGATTGGTCGGTGGTTGTTCAGGCAGGGCCTCATTCTCCCGGGGATGAGAGCGGGAATGCCATTTGTCATATTCCTCGCCTGGAACATTATTTGATTGAACCCAGCGGGGGTGTGGTTTATTCTTGAGCTGATTCCGGAAAATATGTTCAAGGAGAATTGAAGCAATATATAGGGATGCCTACCTCACGAATAACACCCTCGAGTTCTGCAACCCGTTTGAGAAGTCTAGAACTTTCATCTTGGGTATCCGATCGTTGGCTTGGATCATCAACTTCGTAGACACATAGTCCAGTCTGTATTTTTATGAGCATCAAAAAAGCTGGAGGGTTCAAAATATTCACCAAGCCAAGTTGAGTGCAACGGGCACAAGCTGGCCGTTTTCTGTCACACTAAGCGTTGGGTATTGAGAAAGGTACCCCCGCATGAGCGACCAACAACCTACCATGCGTTTTGATGTGTGGCAATTCAAACACGATTGGGTCGTGCGATTGCGACGCCTATAGGATGCTCTATTAGCCAGTGTATAGTGCCGAAGGTATAACTTCATTTACCTCTTACGATGGTCCCCTTCGGGGGCAGGATTGGCATCTGTATTAGTCCGTTTTTTACGGGCTGCAGCAGCATCTGAAGACATCCTATGAAAGACAAATTACGGAAATAGGTTGGGGTGCGTAGGTCAGGATGATTGATGCAAGCCATATAGTATTTGTACGAGACGGGAGAGGCTTGGCGCTCCGATCCACCAATCTGAAAAGGCAATACAAGCAAACGTTATGGAATCGAAGGCGTCAGACCCAATATAGGGCAGAACGAAGCGAGGGAAACCGAGTATCTGTAACAACACCATCATGTCGGGAGGGACAATATCAGAATGAGAAAAAGAGTACAAACGTGAGAACGGAGGAAAGACAAGTCGACCATCGGTGTCGAACCTATTTGGAAGGGGATGTGCATCAGCCAACAGATCGGAGGAGAAAAACATGAAATCAGATCCGCCTTGTGAGCATCGCACACACAGGGCAGGAGATACATACAAAAAAGATAGCTATGACCCTGAACCCTGGATCTCACAGTCTGTGTTGCTGTCATCAGTAAATGCCTTGTACTTACTCACGTCTTTCTCCGGTTTGAATTTCTGTACTGCTCCCGCCACGTGCTATCCGGGTCACCAATACCAAATCTAAAGCCCGAGGAACGATACCGAAGTTCACCAATTGGGGTTTTCATATCATCAGCCGCCAACATCCCGACTCGGGGTATTGTCAATGTCATTGACTCAATAACCACTTTCGGCCGGCTGTCACGCACTCCATCCTCCAGGTGCTGGGGCTATTGATCATCCAGTCGCTACGATTCATCCCCACATAATATAATATCATTACCCAGCATACGCTGACGTTCACATGGTATTTAAATTCCGGGTGAATAGACAAACAATTTACGAGTCATGAAACACAATTCCTCGGAATGACAGGAAGGTATGTGCTGATCGCAGGGCTGGATGGTATCATCATGATCACACCCCACCGACTATCCGCGGAGCCGCCATGCGTCTTCCAAACATGCCCTACCCGTATATCATGCGGAACCAGCTACCCCTTTGTAACTAAACTGTAAGTAGCTAGCGTTGGTGAACCTCTATCGTATCATCCAACCTATCTCAAACTTCGGGCATCCTTCCGGTGACCTAACCTTATATCATGAATCATGATTCATGATCAGGAGGCTGTCCGGCTTCCAGGGATTGGCATCAGGACATCAACCTCATAATTGTTCAGGTCTGCTGTTCACAGGCTGGGCCGTGTCCGTAGCACGTATACATACATATCCTATCATTAAGAGTATGTCGCACATCCCCAAGTGCAAAGCAATGTGGATATTCAGGGGGGCATGGTGGGTGAAAGGTGTCCCCATGGTACGCAAATGCTCCCTCTCCGGGTTTAACGCTGCATAGTAAGAATGGCCTACCGTCCCTTATTCTGCTCCACACTCACATGATACATCTCTGTTTGTTGCCTCGGAAGACGGACTTGAATTCTTGATCTTTCATCGCCAATGTCCTGGATGTGTACCCATCGACGAGCATATCTTACACCCCAGATGGTTCCTACAGGGTAGAATTATCCACTGCGGTAACCGAATATAGCGAAGCTTTTGGGTGAACCTATGTCCTCTTTTTTTCCCCCAGACGATGACGGGCGGATGAGAGAACTGAAGTCGCTCGTCGGCAACTTGTTGGTCAGGGAGGAAGGTCTATAGAGACCCTTGATCACACCCACGCTTGTGCGCTCGCCGGCGGAATGAGGGAGTGCCTATTTTGGTCTTGTCATTTTGGGATTGATCGGCCATGAGCCACAACTGCAATCTGTGAATAATAGTTTCTGCTCCGGATATCGATAGTATAGTGTGGGCAACCCGCTCAATAGTCATCCGCGTTGGTGGGATGTACGTACACCACTTGCACAAGTTGTACACCCCCATTGGAAGGCAGCCTATCATCCACCATTCCAAAATCAGATTCTGATGCGGCAGGGCTGGGATAGTGTTGATGATAACTTCACATTGACAAATCTTCTCGTTATGGTTGTTAGTGAGGCTCTACCAGGCATGTACATGAGCATTCGATGGGTTGTGCTTCGATGGGTTGCGCTTTCGAGTCAAAGGTCTCAAACAAGTTCCTCGCTAATATTTAACGCTGGTTTGTTGGTAGTTGAATTATGTTCAATGATGTATCCTGTATGTAGGAAGGTTTTTCATGCAAATGCACTCGCTAGGCCACCAAGCAGAGTGATCCACCATGCTCGATATAATGCTGGCAAACCCTCCTCATCAATGATTCGTTTTCCACAATCAACAAGTCCTAGATATGGATCGGCTTCATTTCGAAGGCTGTATGAGAATATTGTATTAGTATTGATCACAGTCTGAGAACAGCGGTACGGACCCGATGACGTCCTCATCAGTACCATAGACTGCTATATCTTCTGCGTCCCCATCTACCTCCTGGGAAACCGAGTTATACTCCGGCGATTCATGGTTGCGTTGAATCGCCAGTCTCGTGGCGATCACTTCCAATGGAGCAAGAAATATTGTGCTCGTGAGAACAATGACAAAATATATTGCCATCCGGATGGGCGAGATATCGGATAAATTTGGTCTTGATTTGGCTAAGGATGGCAGGAGAAGGCGATGAAGTGGGCCGAGGGCTAACACGACGAGGCCTACGTGCAGCACTTCGGCGGCCAAAAGGCCGGGGGTCAGGTAGATCGTCCAAGGTTTCTTACGTTCGGTTGGCGTCAATAGTACACGCAACGCTTGTGAGATATTGTGATAAGAAAGTCTATGTGGGGTTGTAATAGATCTGGAGGTCAAATAAATTGCAGGTCCGTATCTCGTGTTTAATTGAAATCACCCACCGATAGGTCAGGACAGCAGTTGGCAGGGAAATCAGCATCATGGCGAGACTGTACACCAAAGTACCCTAAGCATTGTCTGAATTTGTGAAGTGAATCGGTCAAAGATCCTGTCTCACCAAGATACCAGCTTCGGGAGCCTTGTAAGCACCGTGCCGGGGCCTTGTATCCAGGAATGCGAGGATGAACGCAGTAACTACTAGGGTGCTAAATGTCGTTGGCACTATTTACGATTAGGGCATCGGACAGAGACGAGTGCGAGACCCAAAGAAGCTCACTTAAACCTTTGTACAACCCTTCCCATCCCTTTGGGGCCAATGAATCTCGTATATTTACATACTGTAATTTCAGATAGACGGACCTCGATCCTGTACACTCGACGCATCATGACGAAGTATGACTGGACCACTGGTCCTGTATGTGCTTGAACATCTCCTTCAGGGTCTAAACGAAGACCTTTGGGATTGTAATTTGACCTGAACCGCACGAGAACGCCAGTCAATGGAACAATGATTGCGAGGCTAATGCCCAGGGTTATGATTAGAGCTATAGCATCGAAGAAAGTGAGCATGGTGGAAGGAAGTGTTTGGAGGAGAGGTGGTTGCACCGCCCTCCATGAGATGACAGAGGTCGGTGCATGGTGGAGACACGTGCAACAAGCCGAACAGCCGAGTGATTAAGTGAGCGTTACCTGTCACAACACAACCCACGGGTTCGTCAGCTACCACCACCTTGCCTCACCCCACTGTGCTTGTTGAATCCAACGTTCAATATTGATTGATAGATACTCATCACAAGAAGGAAGATGGGGAAAATAAGATATCAACAACGCCCCCTTGGTGTTCCCACCCGGCATGGATGGCTCGCAGATGTCGAAACCACCCTGTTCGTTCCCGGGGTCGCCAGCTGTTGATGGCCAAACACACAGGTTTGCATCATGAATTCTTCCAGGGAGCGCCCACACGTCACCACGGCCTTGTTCGCTGATTCCTCGTTTGTTGATTAGCTTACCCTTCCTCCCTCTGATGAGGCCATTTTCTAGTCGTCACGATTCCGCCTTGGTTTGCTGATGTCAGGTTTGTGCTTCTGCTTTCCGACCTTATCGCTGCACGCACAAAAAAAAAGCCTCCCGTTTTGTTGTCCCTAGCCCTGGCGTCAAGTTGTTTTTATTTGGAAGCCACTTCATTGCACTTCAAGTTCGCCCTGACCCCTCGCCAATCAGAATGCAGCTACTGCAGGCGCTCATTTCCCTCCCGTGAGTGTTTACCAGATTTATTGCAAGTAGCAGCAGTTTGCTGATTAATGAGTTCCTCCATCCGCGTTCTGAAATGGTATCCAGGCGGTCCATTTTCATCCAGATATCGGATCTATGATTCTCATCTAGCTCTTGTGAGCCTGAGTGAGTTACAGTTTCAGGTGACAACCACTACCAACCCTCGATTATGTTCGATAAGGGATATCAGGACGGGATTTTTACATGGAGCGAGAAGTCTATCCAACCCTTTGGGTAATCAGACAACATAACCAGACTAATTGGCTTCGAGAATCAGTTGACAGGACGATGGTATTCGGTGCCGCTTGCGTTTGAGAGTCGTACAGCTGCTTTTGCAACATCCCACTCTAGCCAGATAGAGCGGCATACTCGTGCGGTTTTCCTGATGCGGATTCGAGCAAGAGGCCTTTAGTCTGGACAAATAGGCTTTTCTCTCATTTCCTGTCGTCTCTTCCTATCTTGAGCAGCGGCTCGCCAGTGGTTCTGTCGTATTCGCAACAGCAGCCAGCCACCATCAACCGATGTATCCGCTGTGTACTTCCACCGTTTGCCATGCTGGTTAGCCATCGACATTGGCCATTTGGTGGCGGCGACTGACAGGGCATGAAGCGTCTCCTTTTCCATTGTTGCTACATTGTGCTACTCAAGACCCAAACTACTGTATACTAGGCACCGGCCCATCGTCCAGCTTCGTTGTTGGGCACGGTGGTCCTCCCCGACTGGTTCGTCTCGTTCCACATCGAATGTCCAGCGTTCATGGCTACTTTATGCCTGCTTATAATACGTGTACCTATATGTCACCTCGCATGAAATATACAATTTTTTGCTTCGTATTTGCCACTTAGTTTTGACTCTCCGACCGCAGAAGCGTACGATAGAGTTCCAAGGTGTTGTTCAACTGATCCATCACCCCCCCGGAGGCGCACCTCGGCCTCTTCCACTCTTAGTCCCTACAGCTCGGGCAAAGACCTCATCGTCTGCAATGTATTCTACTGCAGAGCATTCTGCCAGCAACAAAGTCAGTATATGTGCTGCAATGATCCATCTTTGTTTCTCACACCGCTTGGTATTGCTGGCTCAAGAAGGCTGCATTAGAACAGCTTAGATTTAGTAAGAAACAGCAGTCAAGTCGAATAAATCCCCCAAATTCATCGCTGTCGACCTTGGGTGGCCCCAGTCAAGCAGCCCATGCCCAACCGCCCTCCCAATCGCGGGATGCAACAGTTGCTTCGCGGTTTTTTCCCTCCACACCATCTTCGATGGGCACCGTATTGGTCCCAAGCTCAAGTCCCCTCGCCCCCGACGGCATTCAGCGGCGCTATCAACCATACGGACAACCTCATGGCTATGACGTGGCACCCATTGCAGGTCTTGCTCATCCCAATCACCCATGGGCGCCTTCACGCACACCCTTTGGGATGGATTTGCTCAGCGCACCGAGTGGATTTGTGTCAAACGGAGCCTCTAACCACGCGTCTCTGAGACGTCCACGAGGCGGGGATGATATACACATGGACTCCGGGGAAGAAAACGGGCCTCCGCGCAAACGCGCAAACCGGGGTCCGTCGCGAGACGCGTCTGACCCACAGAACTCACCACATTCCCCCGACATCCAACGGCCTGGCCAGCGACGCCGGCTTGCGAGTGATAGAATAGACGCGCTCTCTATTTCCTCAGAGGATTCCCTGCCCGATGTTTCTACCTTTATGGCTAGTTCCTCCAAGTCACGTATCATGCGAGGTCGACCCGATATACCCTCTGATACATCTACTAGTGAAATCGTTGGCGACGACCCCAAGTTCATTCGCTTCAAACTCACAATGCCTACAGAATCTCCCTCCCGTATACAAGCAGCATGGCTTCAAGCTCAAGGAGACGTGAAGAAGGCTACGGAATTATTATCGGATTATAATTGGGTTCCCAAATCTCCTTCACCGACAAAGCCATCAGCCGGGGATATGGGAAGAGTCAAGGAGATCGATGAAGCAACTAGAGCGCGTCGGGTCGCCGCCAAGGAGAAGGGTAAACGCTCTATGATATACGCCAATCGCCCCATTCTGGAGAGCCAGCCATCCCGAGCGTCCCCACCTCTTGGCAAAACAACGATCGAGCCTCCATCCCCAGCCGTAACAGAGTCTCCCGTGCTTCCACGCCGCAAGCGTGCAAAGAGAATGGCTGTGGATTCCGAGTCTGATCCGGAGATTGGAACTGACAGTGATAACGAAAGGGATCCAAGTCAACAAGACTCTGCTGGAGACATCCGCGTGTTGGACTATTTCAATACGTCTGGACCCGAAGCTTTACAAGAACTAACTGGTATGTCTGTCATTTCGGCGAAGCTACAATGCTCAATCATATACCATGTTCAGGCTGTACACCCGAGCAAGCTGGTACCATCATAGATTTGCGGCCGTTCGATTCCCTTCTCGAATTGAACGAGAAGCTCGGTCAGGGGAAGAAGAAAGCTGGCCCAGCAGGGATAAGTCCACGAATGTTTGAAGATTGCAAAACAATATTCGCAGGATATGGTGCTGTTGACAACATCCTGGAAGATTGTGAGAAGATTGGCACCACTCTCCGTGCTGCAATTGCCTCATGGTCGACGAAAGAGCCAACCGGGAAGGGTAAAGCGAAGGAAGAAGGTTGTGATAGCCCGTTGGTAGAGGATGCTGAAGATGGTGCCCTAAGCTTGCGATCCCTTACATCGCTTAGTGGGCGGTCAACGGATTACCTCACTGCGCAGCCATCTCTGTTAGCAAATACAGTACAACTGAAGGAATATCAGTTGCTTGGTGTAAACTGGCTAAATTTGTTATATCGCAGCAAGCTCAGCTGCATATTGGCGGATGAAATGGGCACGTTGGAGATTTTTTTCAACAATCCACCGCATTTATTAAGCAATTTTTGTCTAGGTCTGGGCAAGACCATCCAAGTGATCAGCTTTTTTGCGTTCTTGAAAGAGCAAGGCAAATCAGGGCCTCATCTTATTGTTGTGCCGTGCGTTGAAATGACCATATTGTCCACATATTATTGACAGGCCACTGTAGATCTTCAACATTAGAAAATTGGTGTCGAGAATTCGCTCGATTTGCTCCCTCGATATCAGTTCAGACATATTACGCGGGGAAAGAGGAACGAGTTGGCTTGCGTCAAACACTCCTTGACAGCCAACGGTGCAAAAGTTCATCCGGGAAGGGATGGGAAGTTCTGATAACCACGTACAACCTTGCTCAGGGAGATGACCGCGACCGGAAATTCTTCCGCCGGATTGACTGGGATGTGCGTCGTCGACTTGGACTGCAGTTCACCCTATGCTGACTTTAATCTCAGTCTTGTGTTTATGATGAAGGCCATGTGCTGAAAAACTTTCAATCCCAGCGCTACCAATCCCTATTGAAATTTGGGTCGAAGTGGCGATTGCTGCTGACAGGAACACCCTTGCAAAATAATCTACAGGAGCTCGTGGTGCGTGCTATACTTCTTTCGGGATGATGCTCTGCACAGCTGACTTATTGCAAGTCCCTCATGAATTTCATCTTACCACATCACTTCGCAGAAACGATTGACTCGCTGCGTGCTATTTTCAAGGTCAAGGGGGATTCCAAGGTTACCCTACTCGCTCAGGAACGGGTCTCAAGGGCAAAAAAGATGATGACCCCGTTTGTTCTTCGTCGACGGAAAGACCAGGTGGGCTTGTATTTCATACCCAACCCGACGATTCCCAACCACGTGCAGGTTCTCAAAGATCTCCCGAAGAAGGAAGAGCGGATTGAGTGGTGTGAAATGACCCCCTTGCAGCTGTCCATCTATAACGGAGCCCTCCAACGATCACGGAAAGTAATACTTGTTGAGGACCCAAGGGCCTCGGACGAGGCCACTCCCCCGCCAACGAAGGCAAAAGCCAACAAGAAAAAAAGTGCTCGACCGAAGGATAAAGTCTACCTTGAAAATAGTTCCAACGTGCTTATGGATCTCCGCAAGGCTGCGTCACACCCAATGTTGTTTCGGAGGCGTTTCACGGATGATATGCTCTCTGGGATTACCAAACAGCTTTTGAAAGAACCCGACTTCAAAAAACGAGGCGCGCTCTTCGACCTGGTTAAAGAAGATATGTCGGTAATGACTGACGCAGAGCTGCAACTTTTCTGTGCGACATACAAGGTACTGCATACCCTCACCACTAGCTACACCAGGTGATCGAAAATCCTATACAGTCCACGAAAAAATATTTACAAGATGAGGAATGCTACCTAGAAGCAGGGAAAATCCACACGCTTCTCACACTTCTTGAGAGATATGGGAAAGAACAGAGAAAAATATTAATATTCTCTCAGGTACGAAGACTTGGTATACAGAGACACCCCAACTCAAAGCCAGGATAGTTTACCCAAATTTTGGATATTCTACAAGCCATTCTCAAAAACAAGAAAATACAATATCTTCTCCTGACCGGTAGTACGCCTGTGGACGTACGCCAAACTTTAGTAGACGAATTCACAGAGGACGATTCCATCCCCGTGTTCCTTTTGTCCACTAAAGCTGGCGGTCAGTCACATCTTTCTCTTCCCTTAACACCCGGCTAATGCTGCCTCATTTATAGGTATGGGGATCAATCTCACCGCCGCATCGGTCGTCATTATGTTCGTCCTTCATTTGGTATAGCTATCTAGAACTGATATTCTTGGCACAGGTTTGATCAGGATTTCAACCCGCACAACGACCGCCAGGCACAAGACAGAGCCTACCGAATTGGCCAGAAAAGAGACGTTGAGGTTGTGAAACTAATATCTCGGGGAACAATCGAGGAAGACATGCTTAAATTGGGGGAGACTAAACTCGCTCTGGACGAGGCTGTGGCGGGCGATGGTGAGGAAAAAGGCGATGGCGAAAGCGCCCCAGAGCGCGAGATGAAGACATCACTCATGAAGGTTTTGAGACAACAATTCGAGCGGCAGCAGGGCGCCGCCGAAGTGACTTCATGATACAAGTAACGCAAGGATCAGTTATATATATTTGCTTAGAGCTTATTCTGCTAATCATTTGACGACCGAGTCGCATTGGTGAGCTGGGCGGCCAATGGCGTCCACGCATGCAGCAGTTATTTTTGGGCTACTTCTCGGAACCACCAAAACAAATACATGTATGAGCTGGGGAACTACACCAAGGCGCACAGTAGGGGCTGAATTTATGCAGACTCCGAGACCATGTAACATTTAGACAACAAACGGTACATGAAGGTGGCCACCCGATCAAGAGGGAAAGAATTAGGCGTACCCAATCACTTTGACGAAGGATTTTGGCCCCATTCCTTGGGCACTGAAGCAAAGTCTGTTCCGGTTTCTTGAAGGAGTTTATTGCAGCATGGACAGCATGAACCATTGTCACGCAGGACACCAAAGAGAAACATGTTCGCGTCAGGGCAAGGAAAAGGCGGGAATACAGAGCAAGTCACTAATTATCTTGGCGCCCATTGCCTCTGCTTCTTTGTATGTGAACGGCGGGGTTAGTCCCCCAGAGATAACATTCACCAACACCCGGGCCTAGGTCAGCATTGGAATGTGACGACCACTGCATCGTGGCACGATGGGATACTCACGGGTTTGGGCGCTGGCGCCACCACCGTTGACTCGAGCAGGTCCTTCGATTTCACCCCCTCGATGAAGCACACATCTGCACCCGCGTCGGCTGCGAGCTTGAGCCGCCCGATGGCCCATTCCATGCCGAAAACCTGCGCGGAGTCTGTGCGTCCGATAATCACCTATGCGTATGCAATTGCATCAGTTTGACCGGTGCGAATTGGATATCAGCCAACGCACAAAGTCAGACCCGCCTTGGATGGCGTCGCGGGCGATTACGGCGGCACGGATGCGGGTAAGGAATTCTTCGCGCGAAACAACCTGTTTGCCTAATAGATGTCCGCACTGCTTGGTCTGCACCTGGTCATCAATGTGCACGCCGGCGACACCAGATTCCGCGTACTGTGTGGCAGTGCGGCCGACCATGGCAGGGCCGCCAAATTTAGGTGGGATGCACGCGAGATGGATGGCAGACACAGATGCTTACCCGTGTCAGCATCAGCGATTACGGTGACAGTGGGATTGATGCTGCAAACCATCTGCGCAGCCTAACATGGGTTCTGTGTCAGATTGGAGCACCTCGGAGTGAGAGTACTGACCCCTATAAAAGCGTTCAGACTAGCAATGGCAAGATCAGGCTCCCCCATTCTGGATGCTGTGGTTGCAGCGCCACTGTCGCAAAAAGTCAGGTGCGTGGAAAGTATAGTATGCGTCGAGCCCAACCATTGGTATAGGCAGTCAAACCCAACTTCGATAGCGCAGCGTGCGCTAATTCCATCGCAGACACCTGGTGCAACCTAATTGAAAATATCAGTCTGGCTAAGCTTAATTTTGTGAATCGACATACGATGATCCAAGGTCGAGCGAGCACTTGGCGGAGGCAGGTCGCGGGGTTGGTGGACAGTGGGCCCTTCAAGTAATTCTTGGGGTTCAAGCGAGCGTTTTAGTAGACACCATCACGCGAGGTCGCCATCGTAGCAGAAGAGAAGATTTCGGCGCCGGGTATTGTGATGATTGGGCGGGAGGTGTAGTAGGTCTGGTACGTTGAGAAGAAAGGAGACAATAATTTCCTTAGGCTTCGAACCTGCTTTGATACTCGAAACTCATATCATGTTGACAGATCTGCGGCCATCGCATTGGACGAACTTGGCGACATACCCGCGGATGTCATTCTCGCACTCACTGGCTGGGGCAAAAGGGATGTAGTATATCCTATCCGCCTTTTGAGGTGTGCTCCAGTTCAAAACATGGGCGAAACGATTGGTGCAGACTCGCTAGAGAACAAGCGGAAGCAGCGGCTGCCACTACAGTTGCCATGCGCAATCGGGGCCGGACGCAGAGGTACGCCCCACCTCGTGCTCGCGATTCCAGGGCGCGAGTGACTTGCGCGAGATGATGGATCGTCCGATGCATTGCGAAGCAGCCTTGGAAGGCGCAGTGGTAGAACGGCTTGATATCGGCAGAGTTATGTTTTTGAAGGATATCATACATATACTCAAACCTCTTGAGCTGATATGAGCTACAGCCATCCTATCCTTGTGAGTTTTGTTCCGTGATATGTCCACCAGGCGCCCAGAGCGAAGGGAATAGCCTGGGCACAAACCCACAGCATCTTCACTCAGAAGGGGCTCCAGGACAGCATGATATATCTGGGCTGATCGCTTGGCAGAATTAGACGATGCTTCGGGTATATTAGACAAATACAGAGAGTCCGCGTATGAGTCTATCAGTGCTGGTACGGAAGTATTCATTATCAATCCCATGTTCACGGGAGTCCATGGTGACAAGAGGATTACGAACAACATACTCCAAGAAAGGGCCTATATAGATCTGCCGGAGCACAAGCCGGAGCGAATCGACGGTGGGATCGCTAATCATGACAAACTTGTAGCCCGAGAGCGTCTCATAAACGTGGAGTTTGTAGGCTGAGGTGCGGTAATTCACAAATTGCTCATCCCTATATCAAATGGGATTCACGTCGAT
>QGOG01003111.1:0-21976 GCA_003313185.1 Collybia sp. MG36 | reverse complement strand
ACCTCGGAGGAGGACTCGTTGTCATTTTACATCTTCAATTCCATGGGCACTGGTGGCCTTACGCCCCCTTCTCGGCGACGACGTCGGACACAATCTGTTCATAACATGGGCTCTAACAATGGATACGCAACTAACTACTCGTCCGGAGGCGGTATTGGGTCGCATGATACTCCCTACGATTCAAAGATAGGCGGTGCAATGGTGGGAAGTGGTGGTGGTGGCATCAGGAGCCAAAATAGCTTCGGCGCCCCGAGCCTAGACGCAGGAATAGGAAATAGAAGTATCACTGGAGGAGCAGCTGGCAGTATACACAATTCCGGCGGGGCTGCATCGATAGGAGGTGGCGATAATAATGGGCCCAGCTCACCACTCATGGCTGGAGTTGGATCTGGCATGAGTGGGGGCGGTCCTGGCAGTGCAGCCGCGTCAGATCCAGCCAATCAACCAGAGTCCTATTCTTACAAGGCCAAAGCCCTCTACGCATGTACGTCCACGTCCAACTATTTTGAGCCCATGCCCTCAACTCCCCATCTTTAGATAATGCGTCCCCCGATGATCCCAACGAAATATCATTCATCAAAGGAGAAATCCTTGACATCGTCGATAAGCAAGGCAAATGGTGGCAAGCTCGAAAAGCGGATGGGAGCATTGGCAGTAAGTTTTATTTCTGTCGTACCGAGCGTTGCTTCATCACCATATTCACCCAGTTGCGCCGTCAAACTACCTACAAATCATTTGAGGCTGGTTCTAATCCTCGCGTTGTTCTATATTTACGACCCAGCCACGACAGTTCATGCATACAGCTTTAATACTGTGGAGATGATAAGGACAGTTCCCTTTCATATTTCTCCTCTGGAGAATGTTGTTATTTGCTGTGCACGTCCCTCATTTGTCTATCTATACCATCCCAATTTCAGCCCAAGACATCTACACAAGATTCCCTGATAGCTTTATCGTAGGTATGTTACTAAATATGAAGCCACCAGTGTGTTCAATGTCCCGTCTGAAAACGCTCGGCACAAATATGTATGCTAATTGTACTGTTGTTACACTTGTGGGAAATCATAAAGGTGTTGTATCCTGGTCTATCGCCTCCTCCCTCCACTACCACCACTGAGAACAACCAACCGGGTACCACGCTTCCGCCGCCCTACGGTTTTCTGTTCAAGCTCGTCCCAGTCGACCTCCCACTCATCCTCCACCGGTCGGGTAGGAGCCCGGGCTGCCGACGGTGTTGTATGCAATGCTGAAGCAAAGCTTCTTTGGCCCCATGCACCTGCAACTGGTGTTGGCGGAACCACATCCTCTATGGGCGAGTCATTCCGCTCCGGAAAATCGGGCGGCAAACCGGGCGACGAGGACGCCATGGTTCCAGACCAGGCGTGCACCATATCCTTCTCCCGTTCCCTTTCCTCTGCCCTCGCCCGCGCGCGATCCTCCTTCCGCTCCTTCTCCCGCCGCCTCAATGTGCGAAGTTTGAGCGCTCCTTCGAAGCTCTTGAGGCCCTCGGTACCGACAACGCCTTCCAACGCTGCCTCCACGAAAACAACATCCGCACCCTCGGGCAAGTGAGCGAGATATTTGCACCTTTTCCGCAGCTCGTCATTGACTGTCCCTTCAGCAAACGAATCGACGCGAATGGTGATGGTATTCGGAAATGCAGAATATCCGGTGTAATGAGAGAGGAGGATCTTTATATCAAGGGGATGTAAAAAGATCGGAAGACCCGAGGCCGCTTGATAATAGTAATAGGTGGAGGTTGATGGCGGTGGAGGATTGAGATTCCGGCGCTGTCTTGGCCCATTCCGGTTTTGAAAAGCTGGCCTTGCGTTCTGGGGTATGGGTGGCGGGGCGCAGGCACTCGGGCTCTTGAGGGCAAGCAGCTCCGGAGGAGTGCCCAAGGGAGGTGATGAATGTAGTGCGGCATCCTCGTGGCGTCGTTTCTCCTGCATAGCGAACCGCTGCTCTATCTCAGTTTGGTCCCTAACAGCCTTGTTGATTTGAGCTTTCAGCAAAGGAGTCTCGAGGGCGGCCGCCTTTAAGAGTTGCAATCGAATCTTTTCCTCGGCGCCTTCAAGAAACATAATTTCGACTTCGGCGCGCATGGCGGAAAGGGCCTGGCGCTCGACCGCTAATTCATCCAAATCCTTTGAAAGATCCGCGATCAGATATTCAGGCGTAGCAAGCATGAATTTAGCAAAGTTGAAGACGTCGGGTAGGAAATGGAATGGGGCTTGGTGGGGGGGCAGTAAGTCCGAAGGCCATGTATTTGAGCGGGGCAGCGCCAGCGTGGTAATCTGCGGGCGTTGGATCAACCTCATATGCATGGTGGATCCCTCACAGGGTGCTGTCTCAAAGTCCACGGATGAGGAAGAGGCTCCTCCATGAGTGTCCGGCGCATTGATTTCGGTGCCAGCGGGGCCGTCAAACCACTTAACACTCTTGAGCTGTTTCTCGTTGACAGAGTCGAAACAAATGGGGCATCTTGCCCATTTGTTATCTGATGTGCTCAGATAATGTAGTATACACGGGAAACAAAATACCTGATATTGTATTTAGTAAGTAGAGATGAGAATGCGATAGGACTGACATGGCCGCATTTGGTCATACGAGGAGCAGCTGGAGGAGATAAGCAGATAGGGCAGGATGTGTGACCTTCATCTAAGCTGTTGCTTGCTGCAGACGCCATTGCCGACGAACGGGGTATGATCACTTGCAGAATGTCATGCCATTGGAAGAAACTGGAGATGGACATGAATATTGATATGAAGAGGAGATTGGTGGTTACGTGCATATCCGGGTCTGCAAAATGCACCGTATAATCACCCATTGGATTCATAACGAACCGATATTGGGCGTTTATAAACCCTATGATTCGATATTAGGATGACGCTGCAAACTCGCAAACCCAGTGCGAAATCACGTACTCTCACTGTTCCATACACCATATTGCGCATTCGACTTCTTACTCCTCCGCGGGAGGCTTGACAGAGGTCTAGGCTGCCGGGGTGGCAGGGTGAAATTTAGGAGATCGTTCACGTTCAAAACCTGGTTCGAGGACATCTTGGACACCCGTTTGGAAGTGATCGTTTGGGGTGTGGGGTTGCTCGTCATTGAAAGAAGCCAATTAGTATTGAACCTGGATTGTTAGTGTGCTGAAATATCTATGTTTTCGCTTTGTTGTAGAAGACCTCCCTTCCAGTGGGGAGACGAGCCGTCGACCACCAAGGTCCACCAAGAGCTCGAGTCCAAACTTCAGCCATAGCTCGGCTTCTCCCCATGACTCAATCCCGAGGTCACGTGCATATCACCTCCCAGATCGCAACTTGAAGCGCAAATCCAAATCCACATATTCCCATGTTTGGACGATACGCCCATAGTGCCATCACCATCACCATCACGCATCTGCCCATGTACTACATCCTAGCAACCAAACCTCCGTTCGAGTTTCCCTTATCAAAATCATGATGAAACAAATCCGTTTCCGCTCACAGATTTACATAATAGTAAGCAGTAGGGACATCAGGGGAGTCCTGCTCTTTTTTTTCAAACGACGAACTACCACCGCCAACAGGGTGTGCTCACCTGGTCAGTATAGCGTTATCATTGCACACTGGAGGTGACCTAACCCATATAGTAGCGATTCAAGCAGTGCACACATAGCTACACATAGCTCCTAAAAATGGGATGCATACCAAGCAAGAAGGCGGTTTTGGATGACTCTGAATTGGGCGTTGCACACCCTCATAAATCAAAGCAACCTCGAGCGCAGCGCAAACACAGCTCGTCACCACCTTCATCACCCCCACCATGGGTTACAGGTCATCATGTCATGACTATGGACGCTGATGGAGATGTGAAGATCCAGCCCCCGCGGAAGTCATTGAGGTAGAAGATGAGATCCGCAATACCCAGCCTAGGGCAATTGGCTCTGCTTGTAATCCTACATTATATTACCGGCCATCACAACTGCGACCATCTCGTGCATTAATCGTTGAGCAGTATCAATTTGAACCTGTTCTACAGATAGAATGAGGGCAGTGTGGGCGGGAGACTGAAGTTCGTGGGCGCTGAGGATGGTCCTATCTATAACGGCGCTGACTGCTGATATACCCCATACTGACAGGGTGACATGACTCGCCGCTGCGGCACTGATGAACGAGGTCTGGGGCGGAGAGCGGGCCGGAGCCGGCCATGACAAATATGATGGTGGTGGTGTCAAATCATTGACAGATTCCTCTCTCAACGCAACCACACGCGTTTGGCACATATACCTGATACCGGGCGACCAAATCATTCCTCAATCCGATTTTCAAACTACAAATTTTGGCTATGTCACCCGGTCAACACATACAAGGGTCCTGGCCAGGTCCAAAAATTCACGTAATCTGAATCGGGTTTCACTTAAATAAACGCATTTTCTCCTCACCAAAAACCAGTCATCACTCAACGAAACTGTTGCTACAAATTTGATGGGGCTGGATCAGTAGACTTTAAATACGACGCCCTCTGTTATTGGTCCTACCAGCAGCTGGACCTGCTACGTCCTCTTGCTTCGTTCATCCTCGCTGGTCATTCTGTCGCAATGGACCTACGATTCAACCAAATGTTTGTTAGCACAGCAAGCCTCGCTCTGGCTCTCCTCGGATTCTCTCTCGTAAGCTGGATGTCACTATTTCAAGCTTTGGCTCACAGGGAACACACATACTAGAGCGTACTCACGGCAATACTTGGGTCCTTTATTCCCCGCTCACCTCCGGCCCGAGTGGTTCGAAATGCTCCCGCTACTTCTACAAGGCGTGGAAGGCCCGATTCGCTTATTTATTCATCGAAACCCCGTCGTAGTCATGTTAAAGCTGCACTCCACGAACACCAGAGCCAAAACAAGACTCCCAGAACAAGAAACCCACCATCATCGAGTACTAGCCCCCCCACACACCCCGAACCTTTCTCTTCCGCACCCACCCCGAAGTGCTTGTTTATTGTGTCATCGGAGGAGGACCACCATATCTTCCGATTCTCGAATCTTAGGCCTCCTTGGGTTGAAAAGAAGCCGAAAGTGCGTCGATGCCCGTCATCGACCTCGTCTCAAAGTACAGATGAAACCGACCAAATACCTCCAAATTTCCCGGAGATACACAACGGATCCGTCAAGCCTTGTGCTGGGAAAGGGCGAACAAAAAATATTCGTAAGCTTCTCAATCCTCTCTAGCGCGCGTGATTAGTATTCTCGCTTACTTGGCTACCTAACTAGTTCTGCGGACCAAGTCAGCACCGAACATATGCCCCGTAGAAAAGAAACGTTCACAACCACTTCGCACGCAGCCTTACGCGGCACCATACTTTCTCCCACCACCTGTTCCTGCACCCCGGAAAATTACGCGGAGCCGAACTCTTCCCCCGCCTGAGCATCGATCCCCCCGTCTCCGATCTCTGTCACCCACACCACAGCCTCGACATAGACTGCGTGTTGACACGCTCGCACCCCCCGTGGATCGCGGTCTTGCAAAATAATAATTCCAATCGGCCAAGAAATACTTTCATTAAGTATATAGCTAGCTCACCAGTTCAAATTCCTCGTCTAGCTGTCGCTTTTGTTCATTCCATCATACAACACCAACTTTTTTTATTCCCGTACCATGAGCTCACAATCCACTCCTTAGATCACAACTAAACGCCACTGTATATCGTAATACACATAACTTGATCCGCCGATATCCAACTGCTCAACTACTTAGCCTATCAGATATTCGCCCAGGGTAAGCGTGTCCAAATTGGAGTCTTCATTTGACCTGTTGACTTGAAACCATGAGGGATCACAAGCCATGCGGACCGACGTCCGTTTATGATTCAATCATGCAGAATGTGTACAGATAAACACAGCTTGGCAGCTTCTCATTACAACCGTTGGTGGATTTCATTAACCGCTGCTGCTGTCCTGCAGACCTTTCTATCAGTTTGAACATCCCCGCGATGCCGCCTGTCGTCCAGGATGCACTCAACTATCTGGATGCCATCAAAGCCCAGTTTCGAAATAACCCTGAGGTCTATGAGCAATTTTTGACAATTATGGGCGATTTCAAGAAGGGCACGTACGTGGCAGTATTTTGCCTCTAGAAAATGGAATGCCTCTCTGAATCGCCAAATCAGAATAAGCGCCCCGACCACGGTTGAGAGGGTTACCGCGTTGTTTCGTGACTACCCACATCTCATTCAAGGTTTTAATACCTTCCTTCCGTGAAATCTCTACGAGATGATGTTTGATGGAAGGAACAATGCTAGGTTACTACCTAGCACATTTGGACTAATATTCAGGCCTCTATGTAAACCGTCCTCGAGTTTTTTTCTTGTATCCTGATTGGTTGGAATGAAGATGAAGATACGTGCTGGGACCGTATCAAATGATCCGCTTTGCGCTACTTTGGTTGCACATAACAGTGAACCTGACGGATAACCTTCGCGGGGGAGATGACTTATGTATACAATCCCAACCTTGGGGTCAAGTATCACTCGAGTCTGATGCCCACGGAGTGCGCAGGTCAATTCTAAATTAAACTATCAGATAAGATATTTGGATGATTCAGATCTCCCGGTCCGACCAGGATCTTGAAGCGACACGAGTTTAATTGCTTGACTCGAATTGGGAATCTTTGACTCATACTCGGTAAATTAGAGCACCCTGCTATTGGCTTTACACAAAACATACACCAGTTCCTTCAAGTTTCAACTTCCTTCTGAGTGTTCGATGCCGCCGAGAAATGTGGTAGTCGTCATTTCTTGACATACCGGATTTAGCTCTCATGTCTCACATTGGCAGAAAGTACCAACAACAAACGAGACCGCAGTCTCACCCCCCGGAGAATTGCCACCCCAAGGCTCGCTGGAATCCGGTGGTCCACTGGGTGTCAGGGATGCGCTCGCCTTCCTCGACTTGGTCAAGGAGAGATATAAACCAAAGGTGTATAATAGGTTTCTATCAATCATGAAGGAATTCAAGGATGAAATGTTAGCATGTCCGACTTGTGTTTGTGGCAGTCCTAACAGTGCTAACCCCCTCAATAGCATCGATACAAGGAGCGTTATGGGACAAGCTGCTCGGCTTTTCCGTGCGCATGCGGACGTTCTGGAAAAGTTCAATACGTTCTTGCCGGTTGGATACCGGATTGATGTATCAGCTTGGCCCGAGCTTACTGGGATAACGCCCACAGGAACGATAGACTTGTAATCCCTTCATGGGCCTAGAGAATCACGAGCCCGACCAATATAGTACCGATGCGGTCATTGTAGATAAGATATTTTTTCCCACGAGCGTCCTGTTTGAGTTTTCCAAACATAAGTCTCAAACGGTCCGGGGCGGTCCCAAAACTGCTCAACTGTCCCAAACTGTGTTAGCTCATGATGAACGGAGACGCCGAAGCAAATCCGGCTCTCATTATCTCACCCACTCCCCTGCCAGCCTCGAGCTTGCCATTAGATACAAGTTCTTTGTTGGCTCTCGCAGGCCATCCAGTCCACATTCCCCTCAACATGCCAGATAGTCCATTGTCTCAACAAAAACAACTTCCTTTTGTGCTTGCGGGTGAGGACGCAACGCGCCTGCGCCATCCCACCTCGCGCGGAGGTTCGCATACACCACAAATGAAGCCTAGGACACCGAAACCCGGAACACCGCTTCCGACTGGTGATTCCAACCCTGCCCTCCAGCGGTCACCGGGAAGTGGTCGAGCACTGAATGTCACAGATGCGCTTAGCTATCTCGATGCAGTCAAAGTACAATTTCAGGACAAGCCCGAGGTGTATAACAGGTTTTTGGACATAATGAAGGATTTCAAAAGCCAAGTGTGAGTAAATTTCAACCTCGATTCACCGTTTATACCGACTATCCCTCAAAGAATAGATACACCGGGGGTAATTCAACGAGTCTCTCGACTGTTCCATGGAAACCCGGACCTCATACAGGGCTTCAACACCTTCTTGCCGTTCGGGTACCGCATTGACATATCGGCTGACCCTCTCGACCCCAACACGATTACTGTGACGACACCCATGGGAACCACGACGCAGAGTACCAATGCTCTTCAGCAGTCCCGGCCACTGCATGATCCAACAGGAGCGTCCCTTCCATTTCCTGGCGCAGACGGCCCTCCAGCCGTGGGGGGTAGTACTCATTCACGTTCCATGACCCCCCAATCTATGCATTTGATACATGGGCAAAACCCGCCCGATCTCACGTATTCTCCAGGTCTTCAAAGCCACCAAACCACAGCGGCAGCTTCGGTACTTGGAAATTTGAACAATCGCAATCCCGTGGAGAAACAGCCTCCTGGAGAATTCAACCATGCGATTCAATACCTCAATAAAATCAAGGCTCGTTATTCGGACGATGCTAATACCTATAAGCAATTTTTAGACATATTGCAAACATACCAAAAGGAGCAGAAACATATCCAAGATGTATGGATCTTGTGCCATCTTTCCCATTCATCCGACTGATGTCTTGAGATAGTCTCAAGTTTATGTGCAAGTTGAACACTTATTCAAAGATGCCCCGGATTTGCTGGAGGAATTCCAGGACTTCCTTCCACAGGCCGTACCGGGGGCAGTCAGAAATGGGGTTGTTATTTTACCTCAACCGCCTGGGGCCCCTGGAGCTTCCTCTATGGCGTGGAACCAGCCTGATCCACCGTCTTCTAGTCCCGCTGATAAGGCTGGGAAGAAGCAGCAACCACCAGCGAAGCGCAAAAAGCGAAACAATGAACAGGAGCCTACCCCCGTGCTCCCTGCGCGAATTGCGCCAAATAGGGTATGTGTCCTTGGATAATCAGAATGCAGGGCTGAGAACAGTGACAGACCAAGAAGGTCAAGCACGCACACCAACCTGACACAGGGTCACCATCATTTTCCCCATATGCGGATGCCCATTCCCCGCAGCTGGCGCCCGCGCATCCGCATGTCCCACAACAATCTGTTTCCCAGAACTCTTATCATTCTCAGCTTCAATTATCATCCCATGGCCCGGGTTATTTCACCACGACATCACCCGAAAAATTATTATTCTTTGACAGGGCAAAGAAGTCACTCGAGAACCGAGAAATCTATGAAGATTTTCTGAAGCTGCTTAGCTTATTCTCCAAGGAGATCATCGATGTGAAGAACCTCATTGAAAGGAGTCGCGTGTTTCTTGGGGATGGAGAACTCATGACAGAGTTCAAAGAGCTGGTTGGTTGGGATGATAGACAGGAGAATGTCGAAAATGGGCCTCCGGGGAGTATTCGCACGGGACCTCCCGAAGCTCTTTCTGCTCTTCCTGCGGACGACGGCGAAGGACCCAGTTATCGGCGACTTCCAGACAGCGTGGGTACAGCACGTTCACACCTACTGCTCTCATATTTAATCGTAATTGTTTATCCAGGAGATTCACCTCGCATGCTCGGGTCGCGATCAACTTTGCCACTCAGTTTTGAATGACGAGTGGGTGTCGCACCCAACATGGGCCTCTGAGGAAGCTGGTTTCGTCGCACATAAAAAGAACTTATTCGAGGAGCAACTCCACAAAAGCGAGGAGGAGCGTCATGAATATCATGTCCAACTCGAAGCTTTGGCTCGGACAATGGCTGTCCTCGAACCTCTCAATTCACGCATTGAGGGCATGACCAATGAGGAACGTACGTTGTTCAAACTGAAGCCAGATTTCGGTGGCTCGAGTAAAGCCATTTACCACCGCACCATCAAAAAAATATACGGGAGGGATATTGGCCTTGAAGTTACCCAGGCCCTTCAGGATTGCCCCAGCGTCGCCGTTCCAGTTGTGCTATCACGACTAAAGCAAAAAGACGAAGAGTGGAGGCGCATCCAAAGGGAGTGGAATCGAGCTTGGCGAGAAGTGGATGCAAAAAGCTTCTACAAATCACTCGACCCACAGGGGCTCAATACCAAAAACCACGACCGTAAGAATATTACTACGAAACATTTTGTGGCCGATATCGAGGCTGTGAAACGCCAACAAATGGCTGCGAGGGAATGTGACAAAATACCATCCTTCTCTCGCGGAATTCTTGAACATCAGCTGGAGTATTGTTTCCATGATACATCAGTGCTCCACGACTCCCTCAAATTGGTGTATTCCTTCCTCGATCGTTCCCAAGCTCAGTATAGCTCGCAAGAACGACGGAGCGTGGAGAAATTCTTGCGGGCATTCATTCCAATTCTATGCATGTACCCGGCGTCAGAATTCAGCGCCATGTGTGGGTCTTTGGACGGCCTTGCAGAAGAGGAGCTGGCTCAAGAGCTCAATAGCTGCGCTTCTGGTTCCCGGAGCAGAAAGCCGGGTGTTCAGCCCAATGGGATACCTGTCAACGACTTGCGGAAAAAGCTCCTCAAGACGGCTCAGGAGAAGCCCTCACGGAAGGATCAAAAAGGTCCGGGCTCAGGTATCAGCTCGCGTGCAACATCACCCACCGACCGACTCCCTCCAAAGTCGCTACGACTCCGGGACGATGATGATAAAGATGTCTGGATAAGTGAGGAAGCTCCTCCCAGTACCACAAATTCGGCCATGTCGGCAACAGGTCGACCTTTTTTTGTCAACACAACGTTCTATACACTTTTACGTCTGTTGCAAGTGCGTTCATTTTTATCCGCCTCCATAAGTCACGGCTATGAATAACAAGCGGATCTACAGCTGCTCTATTCGCGTCTTTCCATGTGCAAGAGCATTGGCCTAGAGCTTGCGGCACAGAAGCATGCTCCACTGCTCGCTAATCCCATCGCAGTAGAGCTAGGACTAGACGACGCGAATGGACCTTCAGCAATCATTACCCAGACGATGAGCGCACTGGGAGATCGTGGCGCCTCTGGGAATGCCAATGTGGCATATATATATCTCCTAAATGCCTGCGAGAAACTCTTTGACGGAGAAATGGATAATTCAACATTTGAAGAACACATGCGGTGGTTCTTCGGTAACAGGGTGGGTTGGGAAACATTTCATCACACTGAGAGGCTAATTTTGGTACACCGGCGTTTTCCAGGCCTATCACCTTTATTCATTGGACAGAGTAATAACTGCGCTTGTGAAATATGTAAGTTCGGATCCAGTCGCTCGGGCTTCAACAAAGAAATCATCAGCTCGCAAGCTCAGTTAGGCTGATGCGTTGTGGGTCTAGGTTCAAACCATTTTGTCAGACAACAAGTGTCAAGAGATTTGGAGCCTCTTACAGGCTGTCCACTGCGCGGAGGAGCTCAGTAACCAGGATGTTATTAGATATCGCCGGGCGGCCGAGAACCATGTTGGGCAGGATGATCATCTGTATAGGTTTCAGTGGGTAAGGGCTATCTTAGCAGCATCTATTTTGGAGACAACTGACATCACACGCATGCAGATGCAAGACTCCAAATGTATACGTGTCTCACTTCTTGCACCTGATGAGCCCAGTGTTGACACTGATGGGACGGCCTGTGGTCGCTGGCGGGAATATGTGTATTCTTACGTGATGCGATATCCAACAGAGAGAGTCCCCACCCAAAACCAAAAGGGCCGCCGCACCCCGGTTTTCTTGCAAAGGTAAGCCGCTGATTCAGGCTACATCCGTGCCATTAGGGCTCTATATCGGTTGATCTGGCCTTGTGATTGACCCTGGGACTCATGTGTATTTATAGGTGTGTCGGAGAAAGCACAGCCTTGAGGACAGAAAGCCGGATGAGAGTGCGTGTCCAGGAGAAAACCTACAAACTCTTGTACCTGGAAGGGAGTGAGGATGTGATGGTGCGGAATCGGGGAGACGAGGAAGAGCGCCGGCTGCGGGAAAGGGGACGAGCCCGGTATGAGGAACGGAAGAGAAGTAGTTGGATAGTAAATAATAGCTGATGACATGGCAGACAGATGGGTGACTTGTAATAAATATATAGTAGACACAGTCCAGCGTGTGGGCATGCAGATGGATTTAGACTGAAAAAAAATATTTATAGGTTGTGTTGAGAGCTTTGTTCGTCGTCCAAAATCGTCCAGGGGGCTCTCTCTCTGACTTTCTTTCTCCTGCCTCCATCATCGTCCCCACCGTCGTCCTCATTGTTCATTGTCCCCTCCGGTGGTCAAGAACACTTCGTCTCCCATATTACCCTAGTCTTAATAATTATCCAGGCCCACACCACTGGATTTCGGGGTGGGGGCGTCCTTGGCTTGGCACCTCAGATTTCCTCAGCCCCCTGTTGCTTGATAGCCAAGACAATGTCTCTTCAGGCCACAGAGGGTGCCAGCTGCTCCTTCTCTGTCGCCCAAAATCTACCAGAGCGCAGCCAGACATCATCTTTCAATCCTCGTCATCGTCGCTCTCGTTCGTCACACAATCCCACAGCACCTTCATCCACATTGTTGTCGCTTCTTGCGACCATCGCCGCATCAACAACCTTGGCCGGCGGAAGCCCCACTCCCCCCAAGTTCTTGTGTCCCTTTATATCTGACGAGGATGCAGAGGAGCAGGGCATCAGCTGCGACCCAGCGCCATCCGGGGCCATCCATCTGTCTCCAACACCCACTCCCAATCTGAACCGCCGACACGTTCCCGACCGCTATGAGACAGATGATGATGGCCATTGGCGGAGGCTCGATACATATACACTGTATGGCTCAACAATTTGCTCGGTGGGTCCTAGGTTTCAGGTTGTTATGCACGAGCCTCTGACAGCATGTCTAGGGTTGCGAGCAACCCACAAACTCCATGAGTCCTGTCGACGACCAGCTCCAGGTTTCTCCGGCCGCATCCGCTCCCTCCGCATCAACCACGTCCACATCCACCTTTGAATTCCTTGACACCCTTCCGACGGGATGGAAACCGACCGAGAAAATTTATCAAGGCCGTACTGAGCTCATTCTTGCTCTATCTTTGGTTTTGGCTTTTCTTATTTGTTTTTTTATTATTGGGTGTCTTTTTTGGAGGAAAAGTCTTCGGCGGAAATTTCGTGACAACGATCTGGAAATGAAACTCCGGAAGCGACGTTCGTCATCCCGGGAGGACTGTGAGTCGGTCGTTGAGAGGGAGGCTCGGGCAAATCAAAAGATATGGGCTCGAGCGACGGCGAGGTGGAAAGCGAACGCCCGATACTCCGCTCGCCAACGGAGGGGGAAACGCGCGGCAACACCCAAAATCCCGCAGACTATGTTGCTCACTCGGGAAGATACTCATTCGGTCATGATAATGGTTACCCCTCCATCGCCGACATTATCACATCGCCAATCCCTTCAACAATCACCTGATTCCCCCTCTGGCTCTCAGACCACGAACCCTCTTAACCCGGATGTGCTTGCTTCTGACCACACACCAGTTGAGACATCTGTGTCCGGCGAGCCTTCATCTTCTCCTCCTGCTTATCACCATCGGCGCCGGGCACCAGATTGCAGCAGTTCAGAACCTGCTTCAATTGGTCATGATGAGGTGGTCGGTGACGACTTCGGTTCTCACCTACAACGCCGATGTTCCCATGGTCCGTCCTCAGTATCGAAACCATCGGATGAATCAGAATACCTTCACGCTGCTCATGTAGCTACGGACGACAAGGCCACTCTTGCTCGTCTTGCAGACCTAGCTAGTGCCCCTCCATCTGCGGGCGAGCCGTCAAGTCCGGAAGTCTCAGCACCCCTCTGGGAAGACGACGAATACGAAGCCTTCTCAGAGTTGGTTGATTCCACGGATCCCACACCACGACCTTGTTCCCCCCTATTCCCCCCTCCACCCCGGCAAGGGAAAATGGCATCATCAGATTTCTACGATTACCCATATTTCTTTGAGGAGGTATCCTCTCTCGAACCCGAACCTGAACCTTCTGCTCCTCCATTCGAGGATGACAATCCCCTCAATGGCCTCAGCCTGTTACCCTCCGCTCCTCCCCTTTTGGATACATTCGATGATCTCGGCCTTCTCCCGAGTGCCCCTGGGTGCTGTTCGCGGCCCTCGTCGGTCCGTGAGGGCGACCTTGTGCCGATTTCCGGATTGTCATCCACAGACTCGACACCAACAATATTGCCTGTCCATGGACCCATAGCGAGTGATGGTACGCTTCCTTGTTACCGTCCTTAGCTGAATCGCCGTTTTGATATCTTGTAATTCCCTATGGCCCACATGGCCCGCATTTGTAGGATATTTACACAATCATGACTCCCAAGTACTTTAAAACACTGCTATTTCCTAGGCGTAGTTGCCATGGAGTCTGATTGCTTGAGTATCTTTGGATCCGTGGATACATTTTAATTCAGAACTGCTACACTGACAGTGACAGTGCATAGTCTTGATCTCATCACGTGAAGAGATTAAAGAATTTTACCAATCTCCCTCGAGATAAGTTGACTGCCAACTAGTACCTCGCCAGCCCCGATATCCACTTTTCTCGATATCATGGGCAAATCTCAGAAGAAAAAAGCGATGCGAAGGCACAACCCCGTTCGAGTGCCAGACTCTCATCTTCCAAAAGGTCTCGCATCGGCGGCCTCCACGTCCAATAAGACGGAAGCAGTCTTGCCAATCATCCAGAAGGTTCTTGCTCTGCTTGGGGTTGGGGATACAAATGAACCCACACCATCTTCAGATGACTAGTCCGGATGCGTCTGATCGGAAATGGGCTTGCGTGGCCGTATCAAATTTAATCCAAAATGATCCTTCCACCCGACGGTTGTTGCAAGGCAAAAATGCGGTTGGTGCTTTAATTGATCGTCTTACCGACTCCGAGGAGGAAGTCGTCGTAGAGGCGGCAGGGGCTCTAAGGTGGGATTAGATTTTTCTACCCCGGATGTTTGGTTTAATCTGATCGAAGAAACTTGTGTATTGACGGAGGCTACGACATTTGTGCCGAAATGTACAATAAAAATATACTTGCACCTCTGAAGACTTTCGTGCCCAAGGTCTGCTTCACCCCGGGTTCGTATCCAACTCGAATACTGAGAGAAGATGTTGAGATTTCCAGTACTCTCTCTCAGTTCTTGGATTCGCCGACGGTTGCCCCCGAAAATGCCCGGAAATTAATCTATGAGTTTGCAGATAGTGTCCTTACGGTTCTGTGGTGTCTCTCGTGAGTTTCTGGGACTTGTCATCTGCCTCTAGTGCTGACCCGTGTAGAGAGACGTCAAACAAAGCACTTAATGCTATCAACGACCTGCACCTCATGCCTTTCTTGATGTCATTCTTGGCAGCTCGGGAGAAACTACCATTGCCTCCTGTGACTTCTGCTGGTATCTATCTTTCTCAATGATATTGGTTGGCTCATGAAATTCCGATCCAGCTCACTGTCTTTATGTTCTCACTGATGACAATCAGCCTGCCATCTTGGACGTAAGGTCGGATGCTGGATACTTGTCTTGCCTTCTCTCCATCGCCCAGCCCAATGTTGGAAGCCCGGCAAAATATCCCTCAGCCCGACGGCAAGATACAGTCAATATTCTCGCCGCTGGTAATCATTCAATCATTTCATGATGTAGCTCGTCTGAACAAGCAGCCTGGTAGGTATTTTGCGCAATGTTTCACCGTTGCCACCACCATCCGCCGTATCATCTGTTGACATTGATAGAGATATCGTTTTGCCTCTCCTCCGACCTACCATCTCATCGGTCAATTTACCCAACATTTCAAATCGCGTCCAGGAATTGCTATCACAAGAGGTGAGTGTTCCCCGCTCGCTTGGCTCCGTGCTCACCCGCATAGCCTTCTATCCCCCAAATGGATAAACTCTCCTTAAAAAATACCCCAAAATCCGACCACAAATCCCCATCGGAAACAGAGCTTGAGCAGATCGAGAAAGATTTACGGACTATTCAATTAACTCTCGAGATATTAACAGGCGTTTGTGCCACCTTGCCAGACCCTAGTCCCAACACCCTTACGGATGATGATGCGGATGATGGTACAACAGTCTCCTAGATGGTTTCTCCTTGTCTAAAAAAGCAACACAGGTCCAGATGAAGATGTAGACGTAGAAGAAACGGCTGAGGATGTTGATATGGCGATGGAAGATCTCAGTTCAACCCAATCGTCCATCGATCTCTTACCATCTTTGGTAGAGCCCCTGTTAGCGCTCATCAAACCCACCGCACTATCCTTTCCTCCGCTCTCCGCGCCCTCCCCACACCCCCCGACCACGTCTGCACTCAGTGCAATCCACGTCGGTGCACTTGAATGCTTGAATAACATATTCCTCTCGGTAGCCACATCCCCAAATCCTACACTATCTGCAAACAAAGCGGCTGGTGCAAAGCTCTGGAGTGACATCTGGTCTGCATTGAATCTCATTGGAACGCAGATTGGTTTGGGACAAGAACGGAGACAGGAGATGTGGGAAGTGGCCGTTGGCGTGCTCTGGGGCATCGGCGCTATCTGGAAGGGTTCTTTGGCAAGCGCCTTTCTATTGTCCTTGGTCAACCCCTCAACTCTGTCTCATCCAGGAGCCAAACGAGGAGCAAGTGCAGATTTTAATACAGCTTTGTAATTCTACAAGCGACAGCAAACTCCAAGTACAATGCGTTGGTACTCTCGAGTGTCTAGCGCAAAATCCGAACTTCATCACCGAAAATAGTGTGCGTTGCGATTTTCCAATGACGTATTTTCATAATATAAATCCCCCAATTTTAGATAATCGCCAACTTCCTTCTCTCAACTCTTCCAGGGGATGGATCAGTTTCTCCTCTGGGCACCGAGCCACTCATACAGGTTGTGTCCGCGTTAATCGATCTATATTCTGACGAAGGCATGCCATACGATACCAATTTCCGAAAAGGGAATTATCTCAAACGATTGCAAGACGCCGTAGATGGATTCAAAAAGATGATCCGTGGGATAGACAGAAAGAAGGAGGGGGGAGGGCAATTACGAAGACGGGGTGAAGAGGTCAGAGACAATTTGATCGCCTTCATTCAATATCGGCATGACCTTGGGCTGTAACCCTTGCGACTGCGAGTGATATAATCGCATTTCATATGTGACGCCTATTGACAGAGTTGATTATACCCCGTTTGAAGACGGGTACCATTGCAGCTGATATCCAAACTTTATATGGATTCTATTCCTCCAATCATGGGGTACAATCGATCATCTATCTCTAGCCAGAACCATTGCTACATCCCAAACCCTTGCTAGTCACTCTCCAGGACATTGAGATGAAGGTTGTATTCACAGAAGATGCGCTACCGGCCCTGCCCGTGTTCTGTGGGCCTTACTGCTTTGGAATATGCGTCAAGCTTAGCGTATAACTAATAACAGCGCAAGCAATGATTTCGCAGGGACATGTATACGTATCAGGGAATATCGGCTGTACAAGGGACTTCAAGATCGTTAGTGGGGGCGTGCAAGCGCAAACTGTAGGCGACACACAAACCATCGTCTGCCTACCCGCTTCACTAATCTCCATCCAGAGGGCGGCATTGGAGAATATGTCTTTAGTTCTCAAAGCCGCTGGGTCTGGCCTAGAACATATTGTCAAAGCAAATGTATATTTGCGAAACATGGATCAGGACTTCCAATCCATGAATGAGATGTATGCGCAGGTCAGACACTACAAATATGAGTCAATCCCTTCTGTTCGCTGAAACACTTGCAGTTCTTCGACAAAGACCGCATGCCGGCTCGCACGTGTATTGGAGTTGCGACTCTACCAATGGGCGCTGATGTGGAGATCGAATGCATGGCAGAGATTGCGTGAGGTACCACCGCCTTTTTGGGTGGCATGCACTACGATATAATACAAATCGAGGCTACGAACTCTTGATCTTTCGTTGTTTGTCTTTTGCTGGTGGCTGACTGACAGAGATTTCACGGTATAATCATTCCAGCCAACTCCAGTCCATCGGGCATATTCGTGTAGCGGTTTTTTACGCCTCACGTACTACGCTCGTGTGCTGGACCCATAATTTAGTCCTCCGACGTTTAGTTGACGATCGACTTACCTTTCCACTATCAAATCCATCAAGGCCAGCAGCAACACGCGTTGCAGAAACGATGCCACTCCAGTCAAGCGTTTCAAAAGCTGCTTTACCCTCCCGTTTATGGCTCTCATGTATCGCCCGAGCCGTGATTAGGTGCTGGTGTGCGATGTCTACCATAGGCATGGGTGAATTCACCTCGGCCGTGAGGCGACGAATGTGTCTGAGGATTGTGTGAGCGGTTGAATTATTATTTGAGGTAATGTGACAGACGATGCGTCTTTGATACCCCCGTCAATAGCGAAACCA
The DNA here is from genome assembly GCA_003313185.1 of Collybia sp. MG36. Lineage (NCBI taxonomy): Eukaryota > Fungi > Basidiomycota > Agaricomycetes > Agaricales > Clitocybaceae > Collybia > Collybia sp. MG36. The sequence goes on along the minus strand of QGOG01003111.1, from coordinate 3,771 downwards.
GCGCTACCGTCAAATTTATCGTGGGCTATTCTATCAGAATACACAACCATGCTATAAATGACATCAGCCAAAGTTCAATTTAAACAGAAACACCTACCCTGGGGCGGGAAAAACCTCTAGGGTAAAGTGAGTTGACAACGATCGGACAGTTTCGTCGAATCGAGAAACTTACCTTTGACAAGGTCATGCACATTTTCCGCACCAATACCCGACTTCTCAGCTAGTGTGTAAGCTTCAGCTAGAATTTCCAAACTTCCCAAAATCATGGAATTTCCTATCAACTTGAATGTTGGGGCTAGGGAAATGTCAACATACGCTCCCGGAATATTGCGCCAGACCAAACCTTTTTCGATATTTCCACCCAGATCCACAACCTTCCTGCCTACAGCAGGGACGAGGAGGTATGCAACTTCCTTCTTTGCGCGATAGTCGCCACTCATTATGATAAGTAATTGAGCTTTATCAGCCACCGCTGGTGTCCCGAATACAGGGGATGTAATAAAATGCGCATGGGGAACGGTAGAAATCAGCGAATCCAGTTCGCCTAGATTAAATGCTGCGAGGTTAAAATTGTTGCGACGTGGTTCGGATTGTTACCTGCAAGGGCCGGGTATATCTAATAAGAGGGGCTCATAAGTACGCACACGTTGCATAATTAGGGTGGTGTCTAACCGTGCTTGTTTCAACAAATACTTTACTCTTGGAGGACTGGACATTCTATTAATCCGAACCAGTAAGCTCTGGTTTTTGGGGGCGCTCCAAGCCACGCACGGAGAGAGCTTTTGAAAACTGTTCGTAGATGCTTTTCACGGCAGCGTCGCTTCCAAGATTCGTAATGATGATATCACATTCTGACGCGACTTGCTCTGGATCCCGGGCGACTCGAATTCTCTCTTCGCCTAGCTCACGAGCTAGACGCTCAGACTTTGAGACTGTTCTATTCCACACAAGGACTGGCGGCGATGAAGCCATTTGTGAGAGTTGATGATTGGCCAAATTCCTGGCCATAACATAGCCCAGCGCACCGAGACCAACAAACCCCACTAGCTGGGGATTGTTTACCTTGGGCGTAGATGGCCTGGAGTATGGAACTGCCTCATGGCGGAGGGTGGTTTGGAGAAGGTCGGGCATGTCGGAAAGGCTTGCGATGAGTAAGTACCCAACGTAGGTGACTCTATGTTGGAGCCAAAGATTACAGCAGTCGATCCCAAAAAGGGAAATCGGGCGAGTGGACAAGAGAGTCGATCTATCCAAGTCACGTGGTTACATACTGAATTTGTGATGTACCGTTCCAACACATCCATCTCCAATTGGTCGATGAACTGCAACTGCTTCACTTGACGACGACACACGACCATCTAACCGGACGACTGGAAAATGGCCAGTCAACAGGCGTTCCAAGTATTGCAAAACAAAGGGACGCTCATCCCGGGACAGTCAATCACGGTCAACAAAGTCAATGTACAGGTTGAACGATATCTTTCCCAAGGCAAATCGAATACCACTATTCTAGAATGCCTCTGCTCATAAATTTTAGGTGGCTTCGCGCATGTTTACCTCGTTAGGACTGCTACTCCTATTTACAACACCACTCATCATGTTCTCAAGCGAATCGCTGTCGCGAATGAGGCGATGCTCGCTGAAGTGAAGAAAGAGGTGGACATCATGGTGCATTTTCAACCGCGTGTTGGTGTTTTCGCCAGACTTATTATCCACCAGCGGCTGCTCAAAGGCCACCCAAATATTGTCCATCTTATTGACGCGGCGTGGCATCGCATGCCTGATGGCCTTTATGAGGTATTCATCCTCATGGAGTATTGTGCTGGTAATTCGATTTGCACCTTCCGCATCGAATCTTCAACTCTCTCGTATAGGTGGTGGAATTATTGATATGATGAACCGTCGCCTTCGCGAGCGGTTGACCGAGACCGAAATCCTTCAAATCTTTGTCGATGTCTGCGAAGGTGTTGCATTCATGCATAACTTACGACCCGCACTTTTGCATCGGGACCTCAAAGTTGAAAACATCCTCCAATCATCTCCGACGTCTTTCAAGCTCTGCGATTTTGGATCAGCAACAACTGTTTCCTCCAAGGCAGCCAGGACGACTCAAGAAATTCGTATAGTGGAGGCCGATCTGAACAGGCATACTACGCTGCAATACAGGGCCCCAGAGATGATCGATCTTTACCTTGCGAGACGTATTGATGAAAAAAGCGATGTTTGGGCATTGGGCGTCTTACTTTATAAGCTCTGCTATTATACGACGCCATTTGAAGAACACGGGCCACTGGCGATTCTAAATGTTCAATTTAGATTCCCACCATATCCCATGTATTCGCAGGATATGATCGCTCTTATTGGTAAGCTATTTTATACGCCGTGATAATACTATTTTATAAGGCATCTTCAGGATCCATGCTTCGCGAGCATGGCTCGCATAGGCCATCGGTATTCGAACTGCTTTCCCGGGTGCATCAGCTTCGCGGTACCAAGTCCAAGTATCACTACTCTATCCCTGTCGCACAACCACTCTCTCCGCAAGACCAAGCCCTTGCCCCGCAGCAAAGACTTTCTCCACAGAAAACCCTCCCCCCTCAACAGCAATCCCTGCATCTGCAGCACCAACCCCAACAACATCGCGCTGCCCCATCTCCAAACTCTATTCAAAATTCAATACAGCGTCAACAATCCCTTTTAGCTAACTCCCAAATATCTTACTCATCATCCTCGAGATCCCCTTCACGCGTTCACGGCCAAGGGATTCAAGCTCGTGAAAAGGTCCTCGAAGCTATCGCACCAATGCGGAGGGGTCGGCCCGAAACTACCCCTCATACGAAAACCAAGGACCAGCAACCGGCCGTGGATAACACCAATAGTTGGACAATTGATTTCCCTGCTGCAGATGATGGGGCCTGGGAAATACATACTGATGAAACCCGCGAGAAACAGAACGGTATGGCTGGCGAAGCATGGCATACGGTTCCAGAAGGAAGGGCGAAGGCCATGGAGCCATCAGGAGAATCAAGTTTTGGTGACAATTTTGGTGGCAAAATATGGGGATCTACGGATTTGAATAATAAGCAGGGTGATTCCAAGTCTGCTCCAACTGCCACACCAATCATCAAAACCACGGCTAAACCACCCAAAGTGCCCATGACTGGCGGTAGTAGATTGCAACCACAGCTACAACCTCGCTTCCGTGTCAACGGTACTGACGCCTTCGAAGACCTTGGTCTCCAGTCCCAGCACCAGAAGCCCGCCCCCACGCTAGGTGAAGCTCGGAAGCTCCGAACCGGGCTTGCTGCAGTTAACAGTAGCCTCGAACGCCAAGATGAAAAAACTCGCGTCGTTCCACGGCCTTCACCATCCCCTCGAAGTTCGTACATGTTGCAAACGTCCTTGACTCCCAACCTGCCCAACGCAGCCACTAGCAATTCAGGCTCCAGTTCACCATGGAGGAGCTCACCACAGCCAACGTCCAGGCCTAGTTCTTCTTCCGCGCGTTCAGATACGATGGTTATGGAATCGCGATTCCCATCCCTCGAAGAATTGGACGCGAATTTCCCCAACTCGGGCTATGGGGATGGCAAATTCGGTCCAAGTGCAACCACTCAACTCAGCAAGACGAATGATACACCACAATTACCCCCTAGACCAAACCGCAGGGGTTCCCCCCACTCTGGCCCTTCCGCTGCACTCAAGCCAACGCAACATCGAACCCTGTACTCGAACGACGGTGTTCGTTCGCAACAGGTCACAGGAACCGCA
>QGOG01003058.1:0-11821 GCA_003313185.1 Collybia sp. MG36 | reverse complement strand
ACCTGAACTGGTGTTCAGTTCTGAAGTTCAGCCAGAGGGCTGAACTGAACCTGTGGTTCAGTCCAGGGTTCAGACAAACCCCCCCTGAACTGGACTGAACTGAACTTGACCATCACTACTCCGGTTCCAAAATCCTCAAGCACCAATCAGAACTCAGACATCTGGATGTCGCCACTATCTTCGAGTACTTTCGGGCCCCTTGATATTTCCATTACGATCTCAGCAGTGTTGAACGGATGTCTCTTGACCCAAGTCATCTCCTACTTTTGGCAATTCCGGAGCGATCCTCTGGGCTTCAAGATCGTGGTGGGAAGACTTTGTTGTCATCTTGTACTAGAGCTGATCCTTCCACTTCCATGAAGATTGCAGCAATATGGTATCGTGGTGCTCGTTGGATCATGTACACTCATCGACAGATCACAGGCTGGGGACCGTTGCGAGTTTCGGCTGCGCATTCTCGGTGTTATATCACCTTGACGTCACGCAACACGGCATCGAAGACATCACCGAGCTAGAGGTCCCCTTGGGGTTCTCCGCAGCAATTGCCCTCGAAGTGTTGGTGCATGCTATGGTCCAAGCACGCACGATGCCCCCTGTTTCTCAACACCATTTAACATGACCTAATTAGGGTGTATACATCTATCGAATTTACACCTTTGGTCGTGGGATATTCCTGCTAGCCATTTCCTGTATCATGGTGATGGCTGAGATCGGGATGGCGTTCATCTGGTTCGGGGCTGTGGCTCACACAATGACCCTTTTTCAAATAGCGCAGGTTGATTTTGAGAAAAGGGGTTTGATCTCTTCGGTGCTAGGGTTGGGTGCACTGCTCGACGTGATTCTCACCGCCTCCACGTGTTTGAAGCTCAAAAAGAATTGCCCAGATGGCTTCAAGAGGTTTGTCAAGCAGAATAAGAACATTTTCACCGTTTGAGAACAGCGCAGGACTACCCATATTGTCAACACCTTGATTCGGTGGACGATAGGTGCGCCGCCATGCAATGAAATGACCTACGATTAACTGGATTCATAGAGACTGGATTGGCCACCTGGTGCGCCCCCTCTCTCAGGCTCAAAATCGGGATAATCGTTAACTCCGCCTCAGCCTCGTGGCCCTTATTGCATTGGTTGAGGTATGTGCATTCTTTCTATCGGCTGCTAGCGATGATGGTAATTAACATTTTCCTCAAGTGGTTAGCCAATGGCAGAACTAGTAGGATTGCCTCGAGCGAAATCTCCAAAACTTATCATTCCTGTAGCTCTCTGGGTCGGCCTTGGCATCTGCTTGACGGATTGTATGTCGCCTACGCACAACTGATAGTGCTGCTGTTGACCCATCCCCAATAGGTTATGCGCTTGCCCTCATGTTGCTGTGAGTTTTGTCGAATCTTGGAGACTTGCTATTCAATCGCTGTCGTTAGAATGAATGGCCGAACGCTCCTCCACAATCCTCACGAGTTCAAGCGAAACATTGTCCCCATCACGACGACGCTGCCTAATCATCTGCAGGCGTCAAGGCTGCCCCCGCAACCAGACTGTTGACCAGGCTGGGCGTCATTCTGGTTTGCTTTAGCAAGCTTGTCTAATACTGAATAGGGTTTGTATCCACCTCTAAATGAATCCAGCGTAATATATATGACATATTCATTCGATCACTTCTCGGAAGGGTTGAAGCACACGCCAACATGCCCATCCATATCAATCCGTGTCCAGCTGCGGCAGGGCCGCACATCCCGGACCAAAGGAATAGGGGGGATCAGATGAGAGATCCAACGAGGGGTCGATCTTGGCTCACAGGAGTCCCAATACAAATTCCACTGAAGAAATCTTCAAAGGCCGCTGCGCGTTCCGCGTCTGGAAAAACGCTGTAGAAGCCACAGAACTTCGTAACCACAATTTTGTTGGCTATGGTGAACTTACACGAAGGGAAATGCGCACCTCGTAAGCAGTCCAGTCGCTGCAAGTTTAATATTATCATTATTTGAGCACTACAACGCTAAGGGACGCTTACAGTGTCCACCGAATGATCCTGTCAATCAGATCCTTCGTCCTATAAAAATCGCTCGGCTGAACACCAGTGGCACATCGACTGGGAGGAATCACCGCACTGCTTGAGGCCGCTCACCCGACTTCGCATTCGGCCTAATCACTCGACCTGAGCGCCAGCACATAGATTGGGGGAAATCACCGCACTGCTTGGGCTGCATGAGTTGATAAGATACGGACATGGTGATGAACACATCAATGAACGCGCTGATGGCGAAGAAGGTGATGGCCCACTCAGTCACTTGGTCCCGCACATCGGACATCCGCACAGGACCACTGATGGCTATCCGATCGACCCATGTGAAGCTGAGGCCACCAGCAGCAGTATGCAGTAGAGCGTCAGAAAGTAGGGGTTCTTCCTGAATCGGTACATGCGGAAGATGTATGTTCTCTATGAATGATATATGTGTGTCTGCAGCAGCAGGCGAAGCGGGGAGGAAAATGCTGACCTGCGTGGTGCGTGCACGATGACCTCCGGGATGATTTCGATCAAGAACCCAGAACCCTATGGGTAAGCTGATGTTGACAGCCGGCACATCGTACCTTAAGACGACGAAGCCATGAAGTATCCAATACCCAAGTGCGAGTTGCATACCACAGCTCAGCCTAGAGTTTGTGTGGTGGACGTTGGTAACACAAACAACCGGGCGCGCCGCGCAAAGAAGCACACATACCAAACGTTTTCAACCCGTCGGCGAGGGATTGATGACAGTGCACAGCCTGGCGCAAGGCACGGACATGGTGGGGCCGCACCGCGCATTTCAATACAACGGGTCCTTCTGGAATCTTGAGCAGGCTTGCATGGCAATGCTTCCGTTGAGGACTTCTGAGACCAGGATGGATACGGCGACGCAATCCTCGGCCCCTGAAAATGAGGGTTGCATTATATTTATATTGGGGGTAAAAGCTGAGGCAGGAAGTGAATTGCGACCTCAGTCTACCGAGCTGCGAGAGTTGCAGTCCAGGTGGGTGACCGGACATCATCGATCATCAATCATTGTTGATCAGCGTTGGATGCGATGATATCGGTAGTTTCGCTGCGTGGTGACTTCAGTCTGGCGTCTAGCTCCACTAAGGTGCACTGCAACACCTAAAACTACTGATGCACCAGCATTAAATAGGAGGCTAAGATGTTGGTGTAAGAATTAAGGAGTCATTTCCAATGCTTTCAGGAGAGGTCGAGACAAACAAGATTTTGAAGAATTGTGCGCGCACTGTGCAAAACCGCGGAATGTCCATATGTCGTCGCCGACATCTTCGGCATTGTGAGTTTACGTCAGATGAGTGAGGGGGACCGCCACCCACGGACACAAAGGGCTTATTGATGCTGGAAAATAGAACGAGTCTTCACCTCTTCGCTGACTCAACACATAGAAATAGTTTTGGGTCGGCCTCGTGCAAAACAACAATCCAGCCTCAGCATGGGCGCTGAGTACTGAGCTGAAGGAAGGCCAACTGAGGCCTCGGGCGCTTGAGTTACGCGCATGGGAGTATTTTGCATGACCTAACCGGCGAAAAACGCGCGATACGACATGCACCTCGCGGGGACAGGGAGACGGCCAAGTGCTTATTCATGAGATTGCCGCCAAGTATGCACCTTCCCGTGGCGCCGCATCTCGGAGCACAGCAGGAGCTTGACTCAAGTACTTGTAGGATTACCTATTTGGAGCTATCAGATTGATTCAGAACTACTAAGATCACTAGCACTTCCCGTGAAATTTTCAGATCAGATCAGTGTTATCGGTTGTTCGTGAAATCTTTTCAGGAAGCTCTGGTGACACTCCATCTCATTATTCGCTGTGAGTCCCAGGTACAACGCATCTGAAGCTTCTGTGGCCATATCTGCTGTTATTTTGGATTCTTGGGATATATCAAACGGGACCTGGAAAAGTAGGAAAGGGACGTCTGGGATCCGGTGAAGGAGTGTTCCTACACCTCTTTCTCCGAATGATGGGGACTTTGTTGCTGCCTTGTGCCCAGTGTTGCGCGCAGCGATTTTGACAATCACGATCATCGAGCACGAGGGGCCTATATGCATAACATGTTATATTGAACACACGACCGCCTGGGATTGTGATGCAGCTACTGTAAACGGTGAACGTATAACCATCCATCCCACCCCCATGATGACAGGCTACGCATAGCCTTGTGCGTCCCGAATGTTTCTGAACGATTGCATTCCGCTGATCGTGGGCTCTTGTCATACGCAAGCTCTGCACGGACGCGGGATCAAGCCCCAACTTTGATCATGCCCGCTGGGATAGTGAGGAGAATGTAGAGTCATCTTTGGGGGGTCCACTGCCGCCGTTCGAAAGTCCCGATATGCGCTTGGTTCAACGCTATGTGTTTGATCACCGGTCATGAAAAGTGGTGCAAATCGCTCATCGGAGTTGGGGTCACTATCAGAGTCGTGAGCAACATGCTAGCTCAACATTCCATTCATCTAGAAAGCCATCCGAGAGGCCCCAGGCCCTTCCCATCGCTCCGAAGGAATGGAGCGTTCGTAGAGCACCACCCTCGGTCGCTTGACTGGGTGATAGAAGCCGCCTCAAGCTCGGCGTGAGGCGCATGCTATCGTTGGCTTCCTGCAGGACTTGAGACACCTTTGCGAGATGTTCCGTCCATTAGTCATGGTACTCGTTCTGCTGGTATTCCGTCGCACCAGCAATCATGCGGGGCAAGAATTGGTCCGTGGCTTCAAAGGGATGTTGGCAGGTCGCTGAGTGTACTCCCGATTTGGGGATTCGGTGAAGAGATTCAACGTGGGTCAGGGAAAGCCGGTGGGAGCGCGCCGGGCCGCGCAGAGGCGGTTGAAGGCGGGAGACGTCAAAATCGTTGAGAGGGATAAGGGGTATCCTCTTAAGGGCAGTGGGGATTATGGATCGCTGGGGGAAGCAATTGGGAGCAAGAATGATTAGTAACGTGAACCTTTGAGTGTGAACACAAACGTTGTGGTTGACAGAAAGAGACCACTCTTATTTGTTCGTATTTACCGTGATGTAGCCAAACAGAGCGCTTCAATAATTGTTTGTCGCGCCGCGGCCTCAGCCTCATTGGCCGTCCGTCACTGAGCGCCTTCTTGCACACTCGTTGCCGGGCCTCGGCTCTGTTCAATACATCCATGTTCATTCTCGCGGTCACCAAGATTAATCACAAGAATTGGCACCCTGTGGCAATTGCCTGCGTATCTATCATTTCTTTGTGCTTTCTCCTGGAAAAGCCGCTCATCTTATTCCACTCTAACCGCGTTTGAAGCAGGGCGAGGAGATATTTGCGGGCCGCGCACGGGTCGCGTTGAATGTTGGAACACCTACTCAAGTCTTTTGTATTTTGCAGTTGACACGACTACCCGCCTGAGTGCAGCGCCCCGTCAGATCTTCCCATCAGTGTTGCCTGGTTATCTGCTCTTGGCATTCAGCAGCCTCACCACCATCGACCCTACGAAGCTTGCAGTTGAATGTCTTTGTTCACTAGCAGGTATTCTAGGTTTCTGTTATATTGACATTATCTCCGTTCACTCTGATAGTTGATCACATCAAACATATATTAGCATTTCGCTATCAATTTCCGCTCAACAGTTCCAGGACCGCCCACGGTCCCTTCCCCAAATACTTGTTGGACTGATGGGCCCGTCGCCCAGTTGCTCCTGTTTCAGCGGTATCAGGCACGACATTGTTTACAGCATCACGGAGGTATCATATCACAACTACCACGTGCGACGTGTCCCTGGTGTATTCATAATGCATCGAGAATGCTTCATGAACCTACAAAATCCCTCACCAGCTGCAGCTTCTTGCTCAAAATCCCCCTAGGGCATCAGTTGGAACCCGGACATCTGGATGTCGTCATCATCTTCAGCTGATTTTGTAACGAGGTTTGGGCCCCTTGACATCTGTCTTACCATCTCAGCGGTTTTGAACGGATGTATCTTGACTCAAGTCATCTCCTACTATTGTCGATTCCGCAGCGACCCTCTGGGCTTCAAGTTCGTGGTGCGACGAATTCCTCATCATCTTGGCAGCCTGTATCGGAGCTAATCCTTCCATGAAGATTGCAGCAATATGGTATCGCGGTGCTCGTTGGATCATGTACACTCATTGACAGATCACAGGCTGGGGACCGCCGCGAGTTTCGGCTGCGCATTCTGGGCGCTATATCACCTTGACGTCACGCAACACGGCATCGAAGACATCACCGAGCTAGAGGTCCCCGCGGGGTTCTCTGCAACAATCGCCCTCGAGGTGTTGGTGCACGCCATGGTCCAGGCATGTACAACATCATCCATCACTGAATGTCACTCAACATGGCCGAGGTAGGGCGTATACATCTGCCGAATATACACCCTCGGCCGCGGGAGACTCCTGCTGGCCATCTGCTGTGCCCTGGTGATGGCTGAGATCGGACTGGCATTCGCCTGGTTCAGCGCCGTGGCCCACACGATGTCCGTTTTTCAGCTGGGCTGGATGGACCTGGAGAAGAGCGGGCTCATCTCCTCGGTGCTGGCGCTGGGCGCATTCATCGACGTGATTCTGGCGGCCTCGATGTGCTGGCAGCTCAGGAGGAATTGCACAGACGGCTTGAAGAGGTCTGTCGAGCAGAACAACATTGTCTTCATTGCCTCACAGCAGCGCAGAACCACCCACATTGTCAACACCTTGACTCGATGGACGATAGGTGCGCTTCCATGTCACAGATCTCATCCACAATTGAGCTGGACTCATAGAGACTGGATTGGCCACCTGGTGCGCGCCCCCCCGCTGACGGTTAGGGCGATCATCATTGACCCTACCATAGCCTTGTTGCCCTGATTGCATTGATCGAGGTATGCGCATCGTTTTCAGCAACCATCAGCAATGATACTGATGATTGTTTCTTCAAGTGGATATCCAATGGCAGAACCAGTAAGATTGCCTTGAGTGACGATCTCCGAACTGACCATTCCTGTAGCTCTCTGGGTCGGTCTTGGCATCTGCTTGACGGATTGTATGTCGCTCAGCATGTGTTGATCATGTCAGCGCTGACCCATCTCCGATAGGCTATGCGCTCGCCCTCTTGCTGTTGTGAGTCTTGTCGAATTTTCGAGACCCGCTATTCGATCTCACGGTCGCCAGAATGAACGGCCGAACACTCCTCTACATTCCTCACGCCCTCACGATCAACAGCATCCCGGTCACAACGATGCTATCCAATCATCACCGGGTGTCCAGGCTTCCCCCGCCTGCAGAATGTTCAGTCTGACCATCATTCCCGTTTGTTCCCGCCAGCTTCCCTAATACCAAATAGAGTTTGTATCTACCTCCCACCCACTGTAGCCCATGTCCAATAAAATTATATTTAGCATCTTGAACTAATCCAACATGATTCATATCACATAGCGGTTCGACCGCTTCTGGGGGAAGTTGTGGAACATGTCTGAGAATTCCACCAGTGGCCAGACTGCTGGGAAACTACAGTGAGTCCGACTCACTCGCAAACTTGAATAGCGCCGATGGGGGCAATGACCAGCGGGGTTAGCGACTTCATCTTCCAGCCCAGTTGCACACAGGTTATGCCAGCCGCCTGGGTTCCGGCGTTACGAGTCCTCCGAAATGCATAAATTTTGCTATTTTCGGCGGGACCAGGTGCACAGGGGTGTTTCTCGTTGAGGCCACAATTTGCGTGGGCACCTCATAGAATGCTTGAGCTGGAGGAGCGATGGCTCCAGAGCTAGGAATTTAATTGGCTCGACGAGCAGCCAATCGCTCGCCACGAGCGTAAGGACAATTTGGAACTTGAAGACACGATGCATGATCTCAACACCGTGCTTCAAGTTCTAGCAGTGGCATCCAGTCTTCCCTTCGCATGTCGTGCCCTGGGAGATGCCCTAGACGCCCATTTTACCTGTCTCCGTGGTGCACACCAGAACATCCATAGATGCTGTAATTGTCAAATGTCATCTATTCTAGTGTTACAATTGCATCTGCTGTGTTCAACGGGGTCAGATGGACAGGGCGCTCCGCGCGGCCGGTGAGGTCATGCTCTCCTGCGGGCGCTTGTAGAGAACTTAGAAGTGGGAGCTCTAGAGTTAGAAGTTCCTCCCATATTGGCGGTTGAGTGGTCTTTGGAAAGTGATGTTGATCCTCAGAAGCATCGATTGCTTTCCAAGGACCCGACTCGGACTAAGGATAATATGGTAGCCACGTGGTCTCAATCTAATGCTTTGGAGTTCATTTGTGGGCTTCTGGGAAACGCACAGCCGTTCATTTGGGACAACCCTGGTGGTGGAACCAGACTATTTTTCGTACCTGATTAACACGTGTAATAGACATATTTCTGCGCGGAATCGTCTAATATCTACCCGATGATCATTATCATCAATCATGGTGGGGCGCGCGGTCTATCTGCAGCACGTAAACTGCCGGCACCGATGTCAACTTGAAGAGCTTGGCGCGCGTGGCAGCGAGGGGAATGATGAGCTCACAACGTCTCGTGAGGGGATAGGATGTCATACCTCATGATTATGAATTCGAATGATGGGGTGGTGAGTGTGGATCACAATAAACTGCGCACTGTGGGCGGTCATTATGGATTCAAATGGATTTCACCATAGTAGGTAGTGCTTAGTGATGTCCTCCACTGGCAATGCTCCAGCTGAACCCCTCATGGATCAGGGTGGGCGTCCCGCGGATCCGCGCATGGCCTGCTACCCACTCTATGTTAGATAATCACTCAGAGGTCCCGCGGCCCAACTCGAGAACATGATTAATATTGAATGGAACAAGTTTTCGTGGCACTGGACGTCTGGACATCTGGACGGGTGGGAAACTCCAGGTATTGGCGATCCAACAAAAGATGATCAATGATGTATGATCTCAAGCTGGAGATGAGAAGGTAAATAGGTGGGTGAAAACTGCCCGAGGATGCGATTCATTGCGAAGGGTGTTGTTGTTGAAGGTCGACTCGCAGAGATTGAGTTTTCGCATCTTTCGCTGACTCATCAATGCGTTTCGGGCCGGCCTCGGCCTCTCCAAAAACGACGACTCGAACGCCGGCTGAGTACTGAGTACTGAGGCCTTGAGGCCTCGGGCACTCGCGTTACGCATAGCGGTCGCTTGGGGGTACAAAGCACCCTCTGGGCGCTGGGCGTGCACCTGCCCGTAGCGCCGCAGGGGCGCAGCGGAAACTTGGGTTGTTGGTTCGTCATTGGGTACTTCTGGGACCATCCGAATGATTCGGGGCTGGCCCAATCTTAGTGACTAGCTGATGGTTGACGTGTACATATGCACCACGGCGAGTGGAGAGACTTATAACCACATTCGTGAGGGAGGTAGAGGAATACAATGGGAATCTTTGAAGCACCAAGACGCCACTCGAGGAGGAAGAGGATAAGATCGTGGAGTGCAGTTTCGAGGGACTCCCAGCTTGTCATAAGCTCCTGTAAGGGAGAATTTCGCTTCACTATGTGCAACGATCGGAAGAGTGTCGGCTGTGATGTTGAGGCGACTAAAAAGGGGCCCAGAAAAGATGGAGGGATGATACACGGGCCAAAACGCAAGGTACGGAAATAGCGGATGCGCACTGTGGTCTAGCAAAAGCTTTCATTGGAGTCTCCGCGTGCACTTTGATGAGGGGAGGGGCTGGCGTGCGGAGCATAGGCGCATTTGGGGATGACCACATAGAGAGGTGATGGGCGGCTTTTCAATGCCATTCTTTCAAATAACTGGCTAAACAGGGTGTGATGCAACAAAATCAATAACTCATCAGTAATAATAAAGGCCAATGCTACGGGCGAGATCGGTGGTAGCAATAGTAATGGCGCTCGATTTCGAGAAGATCAAGAGAGCGCACTCCACAAGAACTAGGGCGCTAGCACGACCGTGAAGAGATCGAGGGAGCAGACTCCGCAGAAATTGGAGGCGCCGAAGGTGTTCAAAAGGACTCGAGATACTTCATCCCTGCAGGAGAACGCCAGACGAGGTTATGAATCGCTGAAGAATTTTTTTAGCGGGATGACCCGATAGAGAATGCCACCGCGCTGTAGGGGATCAGGCCTTCAGGTTTCAAGATGAAATCGAGGGGGTGGGGGACCAATGCTATACCTTGTCAGCACCGCACGGCCCTTGAGAAAATACACAACACCGCCGCAAGTGGCATACATATCGTGATAGCTCCCCAGGCCTCCGAGAACTATTGTGCGTTCTGTATGGGCTATAATTTCGGATTCTTGGAATATATCAAACGGGACCTGGAAATTTAGGAAAGGGGCCGTCTGGGATGCCTGGATTCTGGCTGATGCTTCACGAGAGCCGAGGCTGCAGCTGGTGAGGGCTTTGATTGTAAAAGCGTCGTACCTCGATGCCGCTGAAACAGGAGCAACTGGGTGACGGACCCATCGGTCGAACAAGTATTTGGAACAGGACCTCTGGGGGACTCGGATGGTGCCCGTGTTTTCGTTCGAAAGTTTAAAATATCCTGAAACCACTGAACGGACACTGGTGGTAGAATGCCAGTGCACGTCTGATCGCGACCAACTATCAAAGTGAGCTGAGGTAATACCGATGTGATACCACAGCAGGACATAGAATGCCCGCCAGTGAACGAAGACCTTGAACTGCAAGCATCACGGGATCATCATGCCAATGGTGACGAGGCTGTTGGACGGCAAGGGCAGGATGTTCGGAGAGCTAGATAACATCGATGGAAAGGTTTGACAGGGCTGTTGGCGGCAATCCCGTGGATAATGGGGAATATGTGCTTTGGTTTAACGCTGTAGGTTTGATCGCCGGCCCGGAGTCGGGGTCACTTCTCGGGCAGAGTGTGCTAGCCCAAGTTTCCATTCACCTAAAAAGCCGTCCGAGACACCCCAGGCTCTTCCCATTTCTGGGCTCGCTCTGAAGGAAGGGCGAGTGTTCGTGGAGCGCCACCACTCGGTCGCTTGACCAACTGAAAAAAATCGTCTGAAGCTCGGCGTGAGGCGCGTGCTATCGTTGGTTTCCTGCAAAGCTTGAGACTCCCTTGCCAGACGTTTCTTCCGATAGTCCTGGTGTTTGCTCTGCTGGTGTTCCGTCGCCCCAGCAATCATGCGGCTCAGGAATCGGTCCGTGGCCCCAGAGGTATGTTGGCGGGTCGCTGAGCGCACCACCGTTTTGAGGAATTCGGTGGGGGGATTTGACTCGCGTCAGGGAAAGCCGGAGCGCGCTGGGCTGCGCACAGGCATTTGAAGGCGGTGGCCGAGGAGATCGCCATGTCTACAATGCCAAGGGGAGATATCTGCATTCAGAGATGGTGAGGCGGGGGGTTTCGGTACAGTCGCCTACCCGAGCCCCCTCTCGTGTCGGAAGTCATTTACTGCCCTATTATTTACTTTCCCGGTGCAATGGAATCCATAGAGGAACTACCGCATGGGCGGGGGAGGGGGGCGAACATCTCGGCCAGTTTGATTGGCCACCAGCGTAGGCACCACCCTGGGGAAAATTCGCAAAGAGTGGTTCGACGGAGATCATCTACCAGCTGTGAATGGATTCCGTTGCGCACAGGCATGCAACCTGTTCAGATTTCGCCCGGTTTGCATCTGCTGGCGCTGGTTTGGGAACGATGGCGAAGGAGAACACAGCCGTGAGGCCCTTGGGGGCCTCCCTACTCGTGAACACCTAGAGACGGGCCAAACCGAGTCGGGAGTGGGAAGACTCATCAACCACATTTGTGGAGGTAAAAGCGGGAATATCTGAAGTGCTGAGAAGAAAGAGGATAAAGCCGTGGACTCCTAGCTTGTGATGACTTCCCGCGAGAGAGGGGA
>QGOG01003041.1:0-15751 GCA_003313185.1 Collybia sp. MG36 | reverse complement strand
GCTCTGCAGATCGCCCTCTCGCGGGAGGCGGTCCAAGTGTCGAACGTCCTAATCTCATGATCGACCGCGTCCGCGAATGCCTCCAAGGTCCTGCTGATTTGTGAGTTGGGCAATCTCTGGTAGGGGTTGTTTGATCCCTCGTCATCCTTCTCGGCGCGACTCAGGGATTGATTGAATATCGAGCTAGCAAAGCGACGCAGTTGCTGTAAAGTCGTTGCCGTGTTACCCAAAGAAGCAAAAATTGATGCCTGTGCGGACAGTGAGAGATGAATTAGCCTTGGTGCTGATTTGGAAATCTGACGGGAATTAGTTGCGGGAATTGAACGAAGCAGACAAACGAACAGCGAAAGCCTTATTCGCCCATGTAAATATGATATTGTCCCGGCCTTGCAATGCCATGAGAACCTCGCGGACGGCATCGTGTTCATCGATGTATCTCTATCTAAAGCATTGAGTGCAGAACAAATACAAGTGCAGTGATGATGAGATACCTCTTGCTGGAAACCATCAAACAGGCGGCTATTCGATTCTGCACTTAGGGCCCTCGTAAATGCCGGTCCTAGGGATATTTTAGCTTTAATCGTACTGGGTTGGGCCCACATACCCAGTGTCGATGAATCCCCGATATCGAACGGTCTATTCGGGTCCGCATCACCTCGCCATTCTGGTCGCCAATACTGTTTAGCCTGTAGATCTTCAAATGCTTTTCTATGTGCATATGTCAGCGGAGGCACATTTTGCTTTTCTGGATGAGTATCTAGGCGCGGCGGGGGCGGGCTCTCATCGTGTGTATCTGTAAATGCGGAGGACAAAATCGAATCATCTGCATCCAATTCAAGGTCATCAGAATTGAGAGGCGAAAGCGAGGGCGTGCTCCCCCCGCTCATGGAACCTTCGTGCCCCTTGGCATATCGGACACTTCCTGGCGGCATCCCATGCACCCCCTCCCAATGATCGCCCTCGAAGGGTTCTTCAGCGAGTATATCCGTCCATGTAAGTATTTTCGGAGGCGCGGGGGGGTGTTTGAGATCATGTAAATATACCTCTGCATGCGCAAGAGTTGCTGGGGTTGGTGGTCGCGAAAGTCTTATCTGACAGCATAAGATACTGAGTCTTTGCTGGAACTTCATTTGTGGAGAATACGTACAAGTAACTGGAGGTGATCTGGGAGGCGAGATATCTGGCGAGATCAGAATAAGACGTGCCGGTATGCGAAGGGTGGAAGTCCGACCTTTATGTCTTGATCCAGATCGCGCTCCGTGGCAAGATTTTTCTTCAGAAGGTCGTAGGCTACTTGCAAAGCTTCCCCAAGACTGTCCTGAGAGTTAATACGCGCTTTGAGGGCATGTCTGTATCCGAATCTGAGTTTCCCCGGACTTCAAGTGTCCAGCCAATATCGAACCCGCTTATCTGGCGATCCATGACAGCCATGTCCACCCCCGCCGCAGCTTTATTCATCGTGGTTGCCTCCAGATTCTTGACGGTGAAGTCGACCGCTGTCTTATAGTCATCGCTCTCGCCCGTGCCCCCGTCTGCTCGCTCTCTGAGGCCCGTCAGCTGTGTTACGAGGCGCTGACATAGAGGTGTAATCTTGGATCGCGTATGGCGAGAGTTGGGGCGCAGGGAGATGCGTGATTGTGGACGTGTCGATGCCCTCGAAACGGGGCGAGAGAGGCTGGACACGGGCCTCTGGGAAGCACTGGACGGCGGCCGGAGCGAAAGGCTTGAGGTCGGACCCTGCGAAAGACTTGAAGACGACCGCCGCGGGTCTCTATGCGATGGCCCAGAATTGTTAGATGGCAGCATCGTACCGAATGGCAGTCGTTGCGTACAATAACAAATTATGCTGTTGCCACTAGCCTCGTGACAGTCCAGTCAACGTCATGCGCGTGAGTTGTAACTGCCAGGTTGCTCGATTTCGTCCACAATACTCGAAATTGATATGGGGGTAAGGCCGCGCTCATTGCGAACGCTTGTTATACCTCGGTAGTACAATACGTATGTTATTATCGGGTAGTATTTATGTGAAGGGAGAAAAAAGCCCAAGGGCTTGCAATGGTTGGGTAGGTGATGATAAGAATGCGTATAGAACCGTATGAGCATATGAATGTGGGGGCCAGGCGGGTAGCTAACGGTAATTGTACCACTGGAATAGGACTCTGGCTCTAGTATCAGCAGCCGAGGTCAGAGAGGGCTTATCATGGGGGCGGGTCGAGGAGGACGAGTCAGATTCCATGTGTTTTGGGCGCGAATGAATGAAATAAATCGCATACTCGGTCTGTGTAGTAGTGCATAAGCGCGTGCCCCAGGGGCATAGCAGCCCTTTCAGTGGGAGCAATGGTCTAGAGGAACGATGGTATTGGCAAACGGGAAATTGAGAGACAATCATGGTGAGCGAGTGATGTTTTCCTCGATTGCGCTTAACGTTCAGGTAGAAACGTTGAAGGTTCAACTGAGTGGATGTCAGCCTGAAGAGTGCCAGGCAGCCAACCGTGGAGCTCGTCCAAGCCTCAGGACCGATTCCTTGATTCCATACTGAGATGGCGGGTTGAAAGGAATGCGAGCCTCCCGGGGTGCTATTCTCTGATGAGCAGTAGGGTCAGTAGACGGAGCGGCTAATGATTACAGGCCTCAGGTATAGTTTGCAAAGCTCGTATCTCGTTTCCGACCACCACTAGTGACAAACAATCGCGTCTGGCAATGTTATGGATTCAGTGCAATCCCGCCGGTTGCCCATGGCGTTACTCACTTGGCTCCGGGAAATGTGCGACGCCGTGCATTTTCCAACACCCAGGAGTACCGTGTAGCTGAGTGAACCATGACGGAAGAATCAACTGGAACATTCAACAAGCGTCAGAGGTCAAACACTGATAAAGTGCGGCACGTGAAACTGTGACAGTCGCGACTCATGCTTCAGAATCGCAAACATTATATTTGAGGAGATAATATTAGAAGTCCTGCACCAGAAAATACGTATGCTGAATATGATTTTATTCTTGATATGGATACGAGAATTTCGGCTGGTCCTTTCTACGCCAGAGCTTTTTCCTGAGAGCCATAACTGTTACCAAAGCGGAGGAAGGTGATTAAGAAAATATGGCGTACTTTTTCTTGGTTGGAATGTGTTCCGCGAATATTTCAACGCAATATTTCGCTTTGAATTCACGGATGAAACGAGGGTCCCTGATGGTTTATGAGCGCTGACCCCAAGGAGCGGTGAAACTAATAACCAGAGTTCGCTGGCAATGCCCAGATCTTTGCAACATCTCATGAGCGCATTGCTTTTGCAGGCTTCCGTGGCTGTGGGTATCCCCGATGGATCAAAGTATTCTTGTTCACCTCGCGCGATAGCCACCAACCTGGTGGCCGTTCAGCAATGGCCGACTATGTGTGAAGGGGGTTACGAACCGGCCTTGACAAACCAAGGCGTACTCCCGGCTGACAATTTTCGGACCAACATTAGTTTCACTACGCGGCGCGAGGCCCCAAGCGCCAGGACCAAATGCCCTGTTCAACACGCGCCGGTATTTGATTTCAGGCAGATATATCAGACCATCTTGGTTCCAACATTAATACTCGTTCGATGAGAATAATAATAACACACCTGGCTTCATTTCTATGTCCTGTGAATCTACAGGAGCGAGGAGGATTTCTGCAATATCCTTGGAGAACGCCTGAGTTGAAAGACCATGATAACTCTTCGACCAATCTGTCGCGCCTTCACCCAGCTCGGGTAATGTTGCCGGCGCTGGAGGCGGAGATTCTGAGGTTCGAACATGAAACTCAGACTCAGCGCTAGGTTCGGACTCTGTGACAATTGATTGAGCTGGATCTCCAGTGCTAGTTGCCGCAGGTGCTGTGCTGGCTTTCGCCGCCGGTGGGGATACAAAGCCCTTGGTTTTCGGCACTACGGGTCGTGGCGTCCACACACTGCGACTGAGTACTGAAAGTCGAGAGGAAGAAAGTCGAAGAGCCCCTGACAGTCGTGTCACTGCAAGACTGCCCATGTCGAGATGGCAGAGGAATTGCACAGGATTTATTTTGGTTTCTTCAAATTCTTGCCTTTTTCTGGTGAGTTTCGAAAACGTGACTAACGGTGCGACCTCGGGCCGGAGTCCAGTTTGGTCTCTTCCAAAGTTCCATTCAGTATCCAATGTCTAGCTTGCGACACCAACGACGAGCAGGACAAGCCCGATCTATGCACTGGCCAATTGATCCGAATTGGAACTAGGCTTCGCTCTCAATGCTTCAGGCCCCGAACCCACCCAGATTCCCTCCAGCCCCAGTGCATCCTCGATGCACCTTGGGCGCTCATGATTACGGGTTCGCTAAAAGTGATGCTCGCAACACGCTTGCTTACACCACACAAAGTCGCTACCGTCAGTGAGCACTTTAAATAGTGAACCTATACCGCATGTGATTGACCCGCGTCGGGAACTCAGAAGCCTATAGATGCAACTTTTATCTTATTAGCATCAACAATGGATAATCAAAGCGGTATCTGAGCGGCTCGAGGGCTGGGTGAAACCGCACCCCATATGGTCTCTCCTCCGCCTTCTTGCCTCTACGGGTCCACTACAAATGGCGGCGAGCCGGCCGAAGGGAGCACTTCGTACATCCAGGGAATATATCTGGTGCTAAGTATCATCCTGGAATGTCATCGCCTGCCCCTGGATGTAACGTACAAAAATACTGATGATACAGTCTCCCTGCAAGCACGATAATCAGTGGGATGCGGTGGCTTGGACACAGCAACTGTTTCGCTGGGAGAAAAGACACCAAGATGCGCAATGAACCTGATAAATCATTCCCTACCGTGTTTAACTAGACCAGTCGACTGGTTTTCTGTACTTCCCGGCTTCGGTACGGTGTTATGGGCCTATGTAGGCGTAATCAGGCGAAACATCGTGGAGTGGTCAATGTATTTTTGGCATCCCTTACCTGGAGGCGAGCAAAATTTGGCTATTGTTGATTGGGGTCCACGCATATCACGGCACGGCGGCATTTGATGAATGGATAATGATTCCTGCCTGCTACTCAATCTATCCTTCCGCCGAAACCTGCAGCGTAGCGGCGTCTACTGATCCTCCGGAGTCCGGAAGCTAATTCCCCCCTCCGATGCAGAATGCTAGGTGCTGGCAGGGGTATACACCCTCCCACCATCTATATTTATACTAAAAAACCCGGTGACCGGCACGACTACATTGTTACATCCCATCACCAGCCTTCTTTGTTTATTTTAGCACGAGTGGGGCACGAGGTCGCAGGTTCAAAGTACATGGCAATCCACATGTTGTCCCCCCAACCTGTATTAAACCGCGAAGCCCACAAAGGCTGATTTATTCGAGTGGGAGACATCTGTCTGCTGATCCTGGTATTGCTGAAATCAGATCATCAGTTTCAGCATTCGCCAACAAACATGGTACGACTTGTATATGACTAAATACTTTCGGATTGGATGTTACAATTGGCTGACTGATCTGATCTGACATGAAAGATAAATTATGCTGAGTGAGAATATGAGCATTGAGGGCAAAGTGGGCTTTTATTTTCCATTGGCGGGGCCGGGGTAAGTGTGGGATTCCAAACGCAAAATGAATATTAATGGCACCTCCGAGTATGAGCTCCGAGGGGGGTCGGCATCTGGTTCGGCGAAAGCGTGAGAACTTGACATATATCGCTTGACCCTTTGGCAGGAAACTTGTTCCGATTCACCACCTGCCTTGCGCCCGTGTCGCTTACAAGCGAAACACCAGCATTCGTTCCTTTTTTTATCTCCACCTCGGGTCTGAGTCATCCCACAACTATGGCTCGATTTTACCCAGCAAGGTCTGTTAGTCATCCTATAATTCCATTTCATTCAAGAACATCGCTTCCCTACGTTCTTGATATCCTCTCCCCCGAACCGCTTCCCGTTTGGCACACCTAACTCATGCGTCGATACAACAGGACCGCTTCCTTCGTGATCACTCTATTTGGTGCCATCACCAACTTTGTACTTGCAATTCAAGTCCTTTCGGTATGGCGCTCATTCAAGTGGGAACCGGAGAGTGAGTGGGAGGCACCGGGGGATGGATGGAGGGTGGATGGTCTCAAGATCATTTGGGGTATTCTATGCGCCTACTTTACGGCGGCGGCGGCCGTCTCTGCTGTCGGCTTTGCTGGCTTACTCAAGGTATACTATTATTCCAATGACACCATTCGTACCACTCTAACACCTCATTGGAATAGAATAAAGCAACCATGGTCCGCTTCTACAGGGATTACTCCATTGCAGATTTCTCATTCTGTGGATTCCTTGCTGTAGTGGGCACATATAGTGCGTTCCGCTCCTCCGCAGGTGCGGGTGTGTGTGAGGAATTTTCGAGACATCCCGAACTCATGCGTGATATGCTCGAGATGGGACTCAATATCGAGAATTGTGAGCGGTGGTTTGGTCAGGCATTATCCGCTTGCATCGCGATTATGGTTGTCATCATGGTCATTCGGGTGTGTCATATCGGCCCCAAAATTTGAATAGTGCTAAACACCCCTTTCTGTCTAGCTTCATTTCCTCTTAGCAGTAGCGAATTACTATAAACACCTGACACGCCACCAGTTGCGTGCTGCAGGTGGTCTCCCCCTTCACAATTCGCATACCTCTGGTCATTCGCGAACAAAGACTCTGGAAAGCTTTCAACGGGTACTCCTTCTACCACGCCCAATATCTCAGTCATCACAAGACGGCCCGTCAGCCATACTCGTTTATGCCCCCGTGCCGATGAAGTCACTCTCCCCTGAGGCCGCGCAGGAATTGAGCGCCAACGCCACCGAGGTCTGGGTCACTCGATCGGATCCTGACATGCAGCGTCACCACCGGCGGCATCGTCGCTCCTCATCCTCTTCATCAATCAAGTCAGACTCAACTGGCCAGATATGCCTCCCAATACAGCCGGGCGAAGCGCTACTACCGGCTTATGGGGCCCCGACCCCGCCTGCAAAGGAGTGAGCCAGACAATCATCTGTTTGAGGTTATCTCTTTCATTTCTCATGTTGTATAATTACGCGACACATTTATCTATACCACCTTGATGCCTTGCCTCACTTTTTACGCCCTCAAATTCCTGTTTATTTATACAACCATATTTTCATGTTTCGTGCGCGTGAATGTAACACTGATGATCTCTCATCAACGTGGATCGCTCATGGTGATGCCACCTGGATTCTGGATTGGCCGAGTCCAACGATAACATGGGACATCCCCTTTCGTACATTTGAAGTTTTACTAATACAGGAGTTGGACTCATCAGGCATGTTTCTGCCAGGAAGTGCCAGTTGAAATACCTCCCGGGGTTGGAATGGGCGGCCTAGCCACGGCCTGGCCCAAATGTCGGTTGATGACTTTGCATTTATACCTTATTGCCAAATTTTATCTATTCATATCCCCCCTCGCCCTCTGAACATACTGTGTAATATCCGTGCGCTGGCTGACTTGTATTTTTGACCTATCCTTGTTGTAAGGGCTGGCCTTCTTGGTTTCAGCTCCCGAGGTTTGGAACTGTCGCCTCGCAAAACAAAATCAAATCTCCATCACCACAAACTCATCAGAACAAACCTTTGTGGCCCACTTGGTTTTTTTTCTTGCGTTATAGCCCACGTTGACCTCACTCATCTACCTTGACGCCGGAGCGATCCACGAATATCCTTGATGGCCTTTACTCACGAACGCTCAAGGTCCCCCGATATCAATGATTCTACCTCGCTCGCCAAGAAGCTGAAAACATCACACGTCGCTCCAACCCCAACCAACGGAGCTACCGCAAGCACTAGTTCGAACGGCATTGCGCCAACACCCTCGACTGACCGCGACCCGACAACTAAGTTTGTCCAGGATATCTTTGATCACAACTATATCGCGTCGCTACATGCTGGATATCTGGCGAATGAGCCATTTAAATATTCCGTGGTAGAAAAGCTGTTCCAGGATGATTTGTTGACAAGGGTCAAGGATGAATGTTTGAGTGAGCTGAGTTTCACGGAGAAGGAAACGGATATCTACAAGGCATGTTTCCCCCCTTATCATATCTGTCGATCGTGCTGAAACCATGTGGTTCTTTATCAGGTAAACCAGACAGGCGACCTCGCTTCGCTCAACTACCTCACGTCCTCGCAAATATCACTTCTACCCAACCTTTTGACCCTCCGCGACGCTCTTTACTCTCAGCGGTTCAGATCATTCTTGCAAGCGGTAACAGGATGCGGACCTCTCTCCGGAAGGAAGCAGGATATGTCTGTTAACTCTTACACCAAGGGCTGCCACCTTCTCAACCACGACGATGTTATCGGTACCCGTCGTGTCTCGTATATCATGTACATGCCCCTCCCACACTATCAATTCTGGCAGAAGGATTGGGGTGGTGCTCTGGAGCTCTACCCAACAAAAATCGGGGAGGATGGGCAACCGGAGCCCGAATGTGTGCCGGCTAAGAGCATACCACCAAGCTGGAACCAATTCATCTTCTTTGAGGTGCAGCCTGGCAAAAGCTTTCACTCAGTAGAGGAAGTTGTGGTTGGAGGTGGGAGCGAGGATGGTCGAGAGAGGCTTAGCATTAGTGGGTGGTTTCATGTAGCACAGGAGGGCGAGGTCGGGTTTTTGCCCGAAGCACCTGTGCCAGAAGTCAAAAGCTCGCGGGAACAACTTGTGCGTGGCTCTTGGTCCCGAGATAGTCGATATCGCTGATACCCCACCCCCTCCAGACCTCTACATCCACCATCTTCAAACCTTATTCGGATACGCTGGAGCCGCCCCTCCCAGATGTCCCCTTATCCGAGGAACATATCTCATTCTTATCAGAGTTCCTTAACCCCGTGTATCTCCAGCAACGCACCATGAAGGCACTTGCCCTACGCTTCATCGAAGAATCATCTCTGGAACTTCATTCCTTCCTCTCCAATGCGCTCGCCAAGAATTTAGAGCCTCGCCTCCGCGAGCTTGATACTAAAGATGGGCTCGGCGTCGAGCGTGCGGGACGGATCCCGCCTCACTCCTCCGGATCCTCGGGGGCCTGGGCCATCAAAGGACCTCCGCACAAGTGGCGCTACTGTACGCTCAAGCCGCTTCAAGAGGGCGCACCTGCTGCAGCGGTAACTCCACGCGCCGCAAACGCCTCTCCAGGTGAAATTTTGAGGAGTTTGCAAGACGAATTATTCCCAAGCGCGGCGTTCCGCGCATGGGTCACAATTGTTTCCAGGTTGTTGCCTCTGAAGTATGCAACAGAGGCGAGACGTTTCAGGCCTGGTCTGGACTACACTCTGGCGACGAGCGAGGATAAGGAGGTGAGGTTGGACTTGGTTCTTGGGCTAACACCCAATGTGAAAGAGGAGGACAATAATGACACGATGAGAACGAACGGCAAAAGCGCAATCAGAGATGCATCAGAACAACCTACACGGGGATGGCAGGCCGCCGAGTGGGGTGGCTGGGAGGTTAGCGAGATTATCTCATTTACCCAAATTCTTCTGAATTTCTCTCAAGTGCTACATGGCACCGCATAATGAAGAAGATGACCCCGCCGTTTATCGATCCGGGTCATACAAAAAGGCCAGCAACGGGGATGCCCAGGCAGTGCCAGATCCAGCAGATGGCGACTCCGCAGCGGTAGAAAATGGGGAGGAGGACGATGATGAAATGAACCAGGATGAAGATGACAGTACACTGCTGACTGTGCAGCCTGGATTCAACCGCCTCCTGTTGGTTTGTCGTGATGAGCGTGTGATGCGCTTTGTGAAATATGTGTCTGCCGCCGCCGAAGGCTCGCGTTGGGATATTTGCGCGGAGTATGAAGTGGGTCAGCTGCAGGAGGAGGGACACGTTGAAGATCCCTAACTCTAAGAGCGCTCAGGATCGCGTTCGAGCGTCTCGACGCCGTATATTTATACCAGTATATCTGCCTTACTTCCTCGGGCACTTTATTGGGTATTGAATTATCTCGGGGTGGGTTGATGTTTTATTGGGTCAATGTCTTTCCATCTGCACTTGGTCGTATTGCGCTAGTCTCAGCCTCAGCTCATAATGCGTAGACCGAGAAAATGTTATAGCTGTCGAACACATGGTGGCTAAAATGTAATCTTTTGTCCTTTACTTGGAACAATTGCTGCCGACTCTCGTTTTGCGAGGGCTAGAGCTGCTCCAGGTTTCGGACGCACCCGAGGTCTTTTCTCTCGCCTATGTGATCCGCCCGTGGCAAACGCACCAGAGTCTCGATCGGGCTTTGCTACGAGTGATTCCTCGGATGATATCGTAGGCTGCTCGGAGGCTGATACCTCCGGTTGTTTGTGCTCGAGGCGTGGGGCTCTCGACTCAGATGATTTGTTATCTCTTCTAGGTCTGGGAGGGGCATGCTGATCACGATTAGGCTTGGGGGCCCCACGCCGGACTGCATCAGCGCCTGCATATTCCACGACGAGCTTCCGTCCATTCAGACTGTGATTTTTGGGGTTGATCAGCGCCTCTGTTGCATATTCTCCTGTCAAGAAATCAACAAACGCGAATCTGGAATGGGTGATGAGAAATGATAGAAATATTGTTAAAAAACAATACACACCCCTTGCAAAGGCCGCTATCTTCGAATGTGCCCATCCGAATTTTCCGTATCCAAACATCTGATGTGGTCGCCTTCTTGTCCCCAATCTCCGCTGGGGCATCCTTATTCTTCTGCTTTGATATTCTGTGCGCTTCAAAGAGTTCGCGAATCGCTCTCTCTGTAGTTTCGAAACCCAAATTTCCGAGAAAGAGGGTGGGAGCAGGCGGTTGTTTTTGCGCTCGAAGAATTTTTTGAGCGCTTTTCGAGTGTGTTTTCATAGTCTCGGGCAGAATACCCGCCACCCCATCGACTGCTGGTGCAGGTCGCCCTGCGAAATCATCACCTACAAGGTTGTTAGCTCAGGTGGCAGGTTACTTGCGCCAATCCCACCGTCTTTGATTAGTAATTTCCGGCCGACCAGAGGCTGCTCTGACCGCGCAATCGCAGCAAGCTTCGCTTCAGGTGTCTCAAAATCCACATAGGCAAATCTTCATACACCAAATGGTAAAGCTCGCTAAATGAATAAATTATGCACCACGAACCCACGGTTCTCTCCTTTCATACCCGGTCCGGCTGGAGCTTTTGTAGGCATATTTATCCGCGTTATTTCGCCCACACCTTCAAAGAATGCTCGTAGGGCTTCAGGAGTTGTCTTGTACGACATATTCCCGACCCAAACAGAATTCTGTCGTTTAGTGGTAGAAGCAGTGCCATCTTGGAGCTTTCGCTTCTTTTGTGCTGACTCTCCGTCGTCTATAGGTCTTGATTTCTCTTTCTTTTTCTGCCTCCTTTGCTCGGCATGAGATAGGACTGGAACATCGGGAGTTTCGGCGTCGGAGTCATCACTGGCGGAGTCCTCCTCTTCAGGTTTGAGCTTCCTTTTCACGGATCGTTTTGGTCCTTCATCGGAAGAAGAGGATGAGGATGAGGAGCTCATGGAATAATCTATTTGAGCGACCAGTCAGAGTCTTTTCATTGTTGCGTACATAATCTACATGATTTGATCTTCCCGTAGTTGCCAAATAATGATCGTATGTGCCGCCGGCAAAATTCTTGATTCAATCCCACCAGCACCAGTTCAATTGCAATGTCGCAATATATTGACCGAAAAACCGTGAATGAATCTTACCGCCCAAATAGTGGTGTGAGTATTTCTCCAACATATTACAATATCCTCACATAACGGAATATTCCACAGCTGATGTCGCCGGGCCTTAAGCGTGCCCGCGAGCCCTACCGCGTTCGAAATGCTTTGACTGGTCTTGCACTCGGTGCGTTTGCGGTCGGAATATGGGCATATTCTATTAGTGCGGTGAAGCAGGATGTCTTTGATGATGTTGACGAAGAAGCACGCGCAATGGCAAGGTCGGGTGTGTCAGCGGAGGTCCTGAGTTTGGAGGATGAAAAGAAAGTTATGGAGGCCGCTGCTACTCTGGCCACGGCCAAACCCACCACACCTGGCGGTAGTAATCCAGCGAGCGTGGGCACTCAACAAGCTACACCCATCACTGTTCCATCCATTGCGCCAAAGCAGACAGGCATATTGCAAGCAGTCGCTGGACGATTCCCTCGTCTTCTCGATCCTCAGCAGGGTACCTTGATATGGGGTGCCCCTCCTGTCGATAATATCGGTACTTTGTCAAAATCGTGATAGTATGCTGGCGTTTTAAAGGACCAAAATTTATAACGGACAACCTCGGTATTTTCACACTATTCCCGTCGATGATTATAATTATCACTGGAACCGAAACCTCCCACGGATGGACCAGTGGTACGACGACCCCCTCTACCCAAGGCCCCACACGCCGGCCTTTCTAACACCTTCAACCAAAGCATCAACATTTCCCAGTAGTGTACCCAACATCTCTTTCTTTTCCTCCGTCGTTCGGGTTTTCGACAGTATTTCATCCGAGGGTCCTGTGCTTGTTTTGGGTGCTTTGAATATCGAGTTTTCATGAAGCCGCTCATCCTCCGATCCTAGCCTAGATCGCGATTTGGACATACTTTTTCCATGCGGGAACCTTGGGCCGCCCGCACCCAGTCCCATTACCTGCGCCTTCTTGGGACTTTGAGGCGTAAAGTCCACGTCCTTCTTTAACATAAGCAAGGAACGAGACTGTGGTTGTTGGCGGGATTTTGGAGGAGAGGTGGGCAAAGTAGTGTCGAATGAAAGGGATAGTTTTTCGGGGGATGACGACAACGATGGCGCAGATGGTATGGTTGAAGATGAAGTGGATGAGAAAGACTTTGTTGAACTGCCAGAGGTTGATCTGGACGATGCAGATGAATCGTTGTTTGATATGGTTGCAGATGGGAAGGAATAAGTTGATGAACCATAGTGTGATGATGGTCTTATGGGCATCTGAGATATAAATGTTTTTTTCGGGCGGTTGGGAGTGGCTGTGGTCGAGAGAGGGTTGGGACGATCTTGCATCGCTGCGGTAGCAATAGACTTATTCGATGAGGACGGGGTTTCATCTAGAAGGTAGAAATATAGAAATTCCAGGCATTTCATTCTAAAAAATGTATTCAATTTGGAAAGAGCACAAGAAACCACTCAGGAACTAACCTAACCTCGCGGGGCGTTCCCGCACGTTTGAGGATTTTGACAATGGCTCCCAGCCCGTTCGAATCCTCGAAAGAACGAAGGGCAATCGGAGAATCTACAAGGATGCACAACAAGGTATCCAGTACCACAGATGAAAGCGGTAAATGTGGGCCTTGGGGATTCGTCGTGTCAGGGCGCAGAGAGGATAGGTGCCGGGACCCAAGGAGCAGCTCAAGGAGGACCTGTAAGAGATACGTGCGATTAGGCATTTCAAACTTTCAAGCAGAGGAAAGACTGCCTCTTGAGTATACCGACGAGAGAGAAAACGCTTGCTAGCTGGGTGATTTAATGCAACCCCTTGGATGAGGGAAAGGGAAAGCGCCAATTGTGATGATAACTTCTGGGCCTCCCGCTCCCCGGTTGCTACACTCTGATATTATTAGTGGCACATGAAGGACAACTGTGTGCTCACCATCCATCGATCCTTTGTTTGTGAGGGTCTCGAGCTTGGATGTTGATATACTTATCCATGCCAAAAGTCTGAGTGGTACTACAGTGATGTGAATATCAGCGGTGGGGGTTCAACTAGGATGTAACTTGCAATTGCACTCGAATGTATATTGCAGCGCTAAAAAATGATCGAGACTTTCGGGGTGTCTTCGCAAACAGCACCTCCCGATTTGTTGTTCCAAGGATTCTAGGGCTCGGGTCTTTGCTTCAAAAGAGGACCTTGGCGAGGACAGCTATAAAATTAATTGCATCAACGACCATAACTTGGAGTTGAACGATGGCAATGAGTACGTTTTCGGCGGCAGCTCACCTCGTCTAGATCATCCTGGAGGCGATTCCGCATGGTGTCCAAAGTTTCGTCCATGTCTGAAGAACGCATTTCAGTGATTCGGTGCCGGTGGGATGAGGGATAACTGATAGGTCTATGTGTCGGGACTCGGAAAGACGCGTGGGCATTTATTTACAACCGTTCGAAACACGTGGCCGTGATAGCAAAGTTCAAACGAGTGCAGAAAACTTCACCTCTCTTCGACCTGAACCACTACCTTCCTGTTTTGGTCACTCTGCGAAAAATTGATATTCCTTGCTCCGAACACACAGTTAGTGCACAGTTTGCCTGTTTCAAGTCTTTCCCATGTCCGACGACGATTGGGGGGGTACCCCTCCCAACGTTGTTGGGGTGCAGCGGAGTGAATCCGTTGCGCCGCCCCAAAACACCATCGCTTCTAGACCTTTCCCCCCGGACCCTACTGCCAGGGCTGCCTCTCGCGAGCGCGCCAGACTGGCGGCAGAAGAAGAAGAATATCGGAGAACTATGGCTGAGATCACTGGCGTTGAAGGTGCAACGTCTAGCGAGAAACGCCCACAATCTGCTCCCCCCGGGGGAAGTCGGGTAGCTACCCCGGCCCATTCCGATGCAGGTGAAGCAGCTGACACACGGACTCGGCCCTCCTCCCGGAGTGATCGGGTTTCAGTAAAGATGTCCCTCAATGATGCCGATGCCGGTCTGGACATCGCCGAGATAGTAGTCGATGCCTTCGCTGATATTGGCAAGTTTTTCCAAATCAACGATTATCTTTTTGATGACGAGTCTGAGTATCGCATCTCGGACGACCACCGCAAGGCGATCGCCCTCCAGGCAAGCACATGTCTGACGGCCCTTCAAGACCGACTCGGCACTCCCATCTTCGAGGTCCGCCCTCCGAGAGTAGATGAGGATGTCACCATGAGAATCGTCTCTCCTGCTGCTGCAGCGGCCCTAAGCGCGCCCTCAGTGGGAGGTGGAGCGACACCTCCGGTTTTTTCCAGGCCGGGCGCATCCTCTGCGTCCGTGGTCCGCGTACCCCTTGAGTCACGTTTAACGTCCTCATTGGAGCAACGTCTCGGCGAAGCTCCCCCCCCTGTCCCCCCTCGAGGGCGGAAAAGAGGTAAGAGGACCTCCTCCCGTTCTACGGGTGATGTCCAGGACCGTCCCCCGGCGGCCCCTCTATCGTACGCTCAGGCGACAGCTCAAACGGCCGCAAGGTCCAGGGCTCAGGCCGCCGCCGCTCTAGCTTCAAGAGGCACCATCCCTACTCGTAGTGGGGCTGCCACTCCTTCCACCCCTTTTCGCACGATCGCTGAGTTGAGACTGGCTTTGCCTGGCTCCTCGGCTGACGAGGTTTCTCGGATTCACGCGGCCTTGTATCCACAGGGGACCGGTTCTGCCCGAAGACCCGGGCCGTTACCCACCAGGCGGAACATTTCGTCCCGCAAGGTTCTCATCTCTTATGGTGTCCGCCCTCCCTCCGTCCTCACTCGGCCTTCGATCGAGAAGATGATCGAGGATTTGTCAAGTTCCCTCGTCGCCACTCCACAGGCGCCGATACGTGCTATTGGGTTCGAATGGCTCCCCTCTGGTGATGGGAGAGTCACTCTCGATATGGTCCCTTCGGATGCGTCGGTCGAAGCTATGCTCCCGACGTGCCAAGCTCTGGCGGCTGAGGGCCAAATCCCTCGGCTTGTCCCGTACCTACCGACCTCGTTGATCAAATTCAACGGCGTCCCGGTCACTATTGAAGGAGCGGATGTGTTACAATCATCATTTAATATTCCATCATCATCTGATCCTTCATGACATCACCACTGATGT
>QGOG01003029.1:0-42765 GCA_003313185.1 Collybia sp. MG36 | reverse complement strand
AGCGGAGGGGGTGGTGGCGGTGGGGCGGTGGTGGGGCCCGTCGGGTTTTATTCATATTCGACATCGTAGGAAGCCCACGGAGGGGGTTCGACGGTGCTGTATGGAGCTGGAACTGGAACCGGGGGCAGCTGAGCGAGCGGTGAGGCGGCGGCGAGGGCCGACTGGCTTGGCCGCTGCAGAATCATCCCGGCCCTCTTCCGGGCGGCTTCCAGAACATGGGGGGGCGGTCGGAAGTGCCCTATACCTTTGTCTCGTGGTTCGACCTGCAAATTTTCTACATGTCCCCATAAAACCCAAATGGGAACATTGATCGCAACAAAACGTGAGATCCACGGCCCCCAGGTCGTTTCCAGCGCCCAGAGATACGCTCCTGGGCGGAACCCATGTGACACGTCCCACACATACGACCCCTCTAGGCATTCAATCCATTGTTGCCGGAATGGGCGGGTCGTTCGACATCGCATGGCCTCAAATGCGGGCTCGAACAGCGACTCCGGTGAATTTTTGTCATCCTCAATCCATAGCATGAGTGCGAATGTGAGATACGCCCCCAGCATTGCGAATGCATCACGCGAGTCTTTAATGGGGCAAAGGGCGAGGCCCCGGTCCATGTGCGGCTTCGAGTACTCTAGATCGCTTGGGAGGGTCGGAGGATCAATGCGAGGGGTTTTTGGGCAACATCCCTGAATCAAGAACGTGGCCGCGTCCACGAGCATACGTTCCAAGTTTCTCCATACCTCGATGTTGTCTCGTTTGAGCACGTACGTCGACCCGGTTCTAACAATCCGGTCCTTGATTTCCTCGTCACTGAGCGCGAGGCAGCCGAAAAGAATACCCTCATTGACGGCATAGCGGGGGAAAAGGGCCACATAGGGAGCCGCGTTCGGAAGGATATGGACTTCAGTGTACGTTCTGAGAGGTCGGGGGATGTTAAGATCTTCCGATTCAATGTGGGACGGCAGAGTATTGTTGCCAACCGCGACAATGATTTGTTCGTCGAGCCAAAAAACGCGTCGAGATGCAGCGCATGTCTTTCAAGTGAGTTTCTTCATCCTCGCCTCCCCAGCCGCAGAACCGTGGATATTAGACATTGTAAGGGATGCGGGGCGCGCTGGAGAATTCAGATGGTTAGATGATAGATGATTTGAGCCGAGGCGAACTTACGGTTGGTGGGTTAGAAATAATGCGGCGTGGCGTCGAGCGATGGGGGCAGAGCAGTAAGCTGAAGAATGGTAAGTTTAAAAGTAGAATTTTGTCTCAATAACGACTTACGAATGGTACGGCGAAGAGGTCGTGTGCGACAGGCAAGACATCAGGCGTACTCGTCCGGTCAAGACCCAAGCTTTGAAGGTCGCGCCACTAACAATCTTTGAGAAAATATCCGGGTCTTGAGGCTCGCAGGCTGTACCACTCAACGTATACGCTGGGTGGAAAGCTGGAGCGGCCGCGAACCACTCAACGTAAACGCCGGGTGGAACGGGGAAGGAGGATCTTGGAGGTGGTCCAATGTCTGGAGGCGGTGTCGTTCAGGAGGGTGAGAAGAAGAGGCTGGCGAGCGAGGAGTGTTGAATGTGAGCGAACGGGAATCGCAACAGGCGATGTGCACGAAACACAAGAAGTTGAAGTCGTTTGCTAGTAGTCGTCGGTCGAGCCAAACAAACCAAAGGGCCAGTCAAACAGTTTCTAGCCAAACTCAATCACATGACGACTGTTTTGGCCGACGTCCATCGTGAACTTGCAGGAGTTCCAACCTCTCTCGTCATTTCTTATCTCCCACTCCTGGTCTTACGTGTCCGTATTCCAGAGCCTATCCCGCGTTAACGGGGATGGTTCCACCGCTCTTCGTCGATCCAGCTTCCCTCAACCCCCGCCCCCCGATCCGTTCCGCATATTACGGAGTTGTTCCGACGCCTGCGCAAGGCCCCCCCCCTCACGCGTCCAATATCCCGGAGTCCATCCCGCGTATAACGGGGATACCCCATCCTGCCTTACTTAGCTCTAAAACCCTCCCGCCGGTCCAGAACGCCCAAATGGATCAAATGCCCCGCATGGATGAATGAATGGGTTTCTGGGACTCTGTAAATGGTCAGCCAATTTGCTATTGCCACCATTTTCGGCGTTACCGTCATACTGTGGTTGTGCAGCTCGTTTTCACTAAGAACAGTTGGCAGCCACACTTGGGGGCTACAATGGGGATGGCATTGGCACCCTCAGGATGCGCAAAAATACTGAATTGCCGTTGATTTCACATACACCCATGACCCGTCCTGCATTTATTGTGGGATGGCTTTAGCATTTGCCCTGGATGTCAAATACCTCGCGGATTCACAGGAGTCTGGGAATCCGCACACTTTCCAAAAAGCCAGCCCATCCATCAATCGTCATTGTTGATTTTTACAGACGCGGATTCACAGGAGTCTGGGAATCCGCACACTTTCCAAAAAGCCAGCCCATCCATCAAATCGTCATCATTGATTTTTACAGACACCCACGACCCATCCTGCATTTATTGTGGGACGGCTCTATCACTACTTGGCGGATCCAGAGGAGTCGGATGTCAAATACCTTGCGGATTCACGGGAGTCTGGGAATCCGCATACGGGCTAAACAATTGGTCGGCCCATTCATCAAACCTTTACAGATGTGATTCTCAGTGCTACTCGCCCACCTTTGATCTGTTCCACAACTGGGAACAGCTCTGGCCCCTTTTCTGCCCTCCAGCAAACGCCATGCATGCGGATGATCATCCAACTACCCCAAATTCGCATATATCAATATTAACCATCATCAATCAATCAATCACTGCTACAATCCGCGTGTATTGAATCCGCGTGTATTGATCCACGCATATTAATCGCCACTACTCACTCACCAACAATACATGCATACTGCTACTCACTCACCAACACCATGCGGATCACCCGACTACCTCAAATCCGCATGTATTAATTATTATCTTTGCACTGATATTTCCCATCTATCTCTAATGCTGTTACCCACCAACCTGGAGCATAAATATGTTGCGATTCGAATACCTGAAGCCATATTAGCAACGAGTCGCGTTCAGCTGAAGCCATATTAGCAACGAGTCGCGTTCAGCTGAATGAAGGTTGACATAAATACGTAAATACGTGGCCAGTAATGTGGAGCGTTTTAAACAGGGAGTATCATCGGGCCTCTTCCAACTTCATCAAGACGGAACAAGAGGCGGGGTGGCTTGGGGCAGTGGAGAGAGAACGAGAGAAGAGCCATCCATAGCAAATGTAGGGCGGAGACAGCTTCGCGAAGATGGCAATGTTGTGGTATTGTTTGTTTGGCTGCACCTTCGGTACCAATGAATGGCCCTGTTTGGCTAAGCTGTCTTGTCGGTTTTTCGCCAACACGACAAGTCCAACCTACAGTCAGCCCATTCTGTATTTCGCTGGTTATACCGTCAGTGGTTTACCTCTGCCTCGCAAATTTGTTCTGTTTTGAGACGCCTCGTTCTTTTGTCCCCACCATGGATTCTTGCAAGGCCAATACGTGTATGTCAGACCTGCCTTTTGAAATTCTCATCACTCGCGCTTACTTCGAACGGTAGCCGTGACACCTGCGTTGAAGAGGCTGCGGCAAATATCCAGCGCAACCCGCGCAGCCAAACGATACGGCTTCTGGGTGGATGATCAACTTGTCGTCGGAGTTGACACCCCGAGCCTACCTGAATACATCGACGCCGCAGACACCCGGGTCCCCGATTCCGCCAAAGCCTGTGTGAGGGCTCATATAGTTTCCAATAATTCACCGTACACCGCCTTCCTCCCCCTCCACGCAGTCAATGATGGAATTTTATTCGGTCGCCTCGACCTCAGCGATGTTGAGATCGAAAGGCGGATCATCAGGGTTGAGGGGGGCTACTCCCTTGATCAGGCCACCATCGACTTGTGGAAAACTCTTGAAGCCGCCCTCCTAGACGCCGCCAACTATCTCGTTCAACAGTGTATTCCTGCCACCCCCGCCGTCTGTCCCCCCATTTCCCCACGCGAGGGAGGCTACACCCAAGCCCATGTGGATCGGTTCTCTGTTATTTATTGTGCCAAGAGGTCGCGCAGTTTCTTCACCATGCTCTCCGCGTACCTCACCTTCGCGCTCGCTCTCTGGACCAACGAAGACCTGGGAGCCCAGTCGCCGTTTGAACCTGCATTCATGGCCTTGCGGCGCAGAGAACCGCACCCGTTCCCCGAGCATTGGATTGAACTCCTCCAGAGCTCGCATGTCTGCCGGTTGTCGCCTGGGTTCCGACCGGGTGGGTACTTCTGGGCGTTGGACTCGCTTTGGGCTCCCTGGTTCTCGCGCTTCCTGCTCGCGAAAGTCCCCGTCTGGGTCCTCTGGGGTCATTCGTCTACATTCGAACATAAGGCCGATGATCCACGGATGGAGTGGTTCCGACCGCCCCCGGAGCAATTAAAAGCAGCCCAGCGAAGGGCTGAAGTGTTCCAACAATGCCCCAACCCGTTAACCATTGCCGCCCATCCCACATCACAACCAAATTTCGACTGGGAGTTATCCCCTGTCGATGATTCGGAACAATTCGACTATGAACCGGACACGGAAGCCTTCCCCAAACTGTTGAATCCGCCTTCTCCCCCATCCCTGCCCCAGTTGGAATCGGATTCTGGGCAGAGATCAGACGAGGGCCCATTTGAGTTTTTAGCGCGAATGCAATCAGTGGCGAAAGTATCGGAGGGGAAGGAGACGCCAGTGAACAGGCAGCGCCGGCTAGCGCATGAAGAAGACGCCCGCACGCGCTTTGTAAAATCCGCCAAGTGCTTCGAGTGGGAACAGGAGAATAGCCACTGGATTCGCAAGAGAGTGGAAGCCAAGATGGCCGCCAAGACTTACAAGCAATATGCACCCTCGCAACGGAAGTATCTAAGCCACTGCCACCAATGGGACCTATGTGTACTGTACGACCCAAAAGCGGATCCCGTCGTTAGCAGCACGGATGGTGAGGGCGACGATGACGATGGCGACGATGATGACGATGGTGATAACGACGATGATGACGATGGGCTATGCTGGGTTATGGATTTGGCGCATGACCAATCCAGCTCAGAGAGCGTCGATGTTGTGATGGTGGATGTGGGGGCCCGGGGCCCAGCCCAACCTAGGACGTTGCAAACCACGCCCAGGCCCGCCAGCCCGGAGTGGTTGGAGGAATTACAGAATGAGGCGAGGGTGTGGATGGCTGGCGGAGGCGCTAGGTCGGAGAGGCGCGCCCTCGATACCCCGGACGTATTCCTCAAGTCTCGCTACGGGTTCACCATGTCTTACATGCAGGCACCCATTTCTGAATACCGGGTCAAGTCAGCCCGGCAGGCTTTTGACCTGTCTGGGAACAAATCCTTCGTGGCCCCGGAACACAGTCGCGAGTGGATGGATTTATCTTGCATCGAGTGGGCAAACTCGGCCTCCACCATCCTGCCTCCGTCGAACCTCCCCGCAGCCTGGGACATTAGCCCCATGGCCACCAACGGTCTCACCATGCTCTCGGATTGCCTGCAACTCTGGAACACAGGCAATGGGTACCTCATCGGAGTGAAGGCCAAGGGAAAATGCCCCGAGGAGCAATATTGGCTCTTGTTCGTTAGAGAAGTAAGGATTGTTGCGCAAGTTTACCGGCAACAGGGAGGCATCTTGGCGATCGCTCGCTATCTCATATCGCATGGTATTCCG
Organism: Collybia sp. MG36; assembly: GCA_003313185.1. Taxonomy (NCBI): domain Eukaryota; kingdom Fungi; phylum Basidiomycota; class Agaricomycetes; order Agaricales; family Clitocybaceae; genus Collybia; species Collybia sp. MG36. The sequence continues at coordinate 37,053 of QGOG01003029.1, read as the reverse complement.
TTCAACACCGCCCGGTATCGAAAGCTAAGCCAGGAACCAGTTCCGCGTGTCATCGCTGGGTTGGGCTATCGTCAGGCAGGCTACAGACCGGGCGCGCACGATTACCTTGCCTACGTCGACCGTCGCGATAGACTGCTCAAGGGCCCAGCTGGACGGGCTGCACTCAAATTGGGAGGCATTGTCTGGAGGTTGGCGATGAGTGTAGTGTCGGATAAGGACGTGCTCCGTGGGCCCGCGCACAATGCGGATTGGTATGGGCAGGTGCTTCATGAAGCAGGGGGGCAAGGAAGGTATATCGACGACCACCTGGATGGTACTGCATTGGATCTCATTTGCGGTGTGTATCGGATTGAAACCTCCCCTGGCGCTAAACAATACTCCTCAACCTCGTGGTGGCCTCGACATGACGTTTGGCTCCAATCAGGGATGTACCAGGGCCAATGGACTCCTGACAATGAAGTCTGGTTTCAGAAACAGCTCCAGTACATTCGGGAGGGCACGGGCTACCCCAAGCCTTCTACAAAGTGGGTCCACTCCCTAATGTTCAGACGAACCGCCCTCCGCCAGCTCCAGGCCAACACCGAGGCGCATTTCAAGGCTTGGGTTTCGAGAGAAATCAGTTCTGGCGTACGTGCTAGGAAATTTTAATTTTTGGCAATCACTAACCAAATCCAATCCCAGCATCACATATAACGCCACCCTCGCCCTTGATACACCACACGTACTATGCCCAGCCTCTCATATATACTCGAATCATCATCTGAATCCCTTCCGGTCTCTTGAGAGACAAGATAATAATATATAACCCATGCTTTTGATCCAACCTGAGGGGCGCGAACTGAGTGCAAGACACGAGAATTTGAAAATCACCAATATAATATAATTATAGGTTGAAGGAGGTAGGATTCGAAGAAACGCGCAGGCCGCTCTTGTAAAAGGGGTTTAATGTAATGTGTCATGACGTGTGTGCAAGAAAGCAAATGAGAGCACGAACAGTCCACCAAATCCGCGCAGTGAACTTCAGCGTGAACGGGCACGGAGTTGGGCGCTGCGGGTGAGGCAGAGGCAGAGTCATCATCCACAATACATACATGTGAAATAATATGGACTCTAGTAATACGTGTGATGGAGGGGGGGGGAGGTGGTGGTGGGCGAAAACGATGGTGTGGATCGGCCAAATCCGTGTGGTGAACTCCAATATTGTGTGCGAGCGAGGGGCGGAAAGGGCGGCGGGCTGTAGTGGATGGACAATGATCCACACCCGAGCGATGATAGAATATAGTATTGCTCACCAGGGTGTGTGAACCCGTCTGGCATTTGTTCCCGTGTGTCAGAACCCCTTTGGCTTCTGCCGCATCTTTTTTGACGCTACAAAACACACTCGAACTACTACCGAAAAACACCCTCGAACGACCCCGTCGTAGGATCCTCCTGACCTGATCACCCAGGAATTCCTGACAAAGGTCACCTATTTCTGTTACCTTTTGACTTACTTCTTTTCAGTTATCTTTCACTCGACAATTGTTTTATAAAACCCTGAAAATATATAATGTTTACCGACAGTACCCAGACTCTAAAGAAGCCCTTGGCGACGACTTGCAACCGTAGTCGGGTGGCGACGAAGATTAATGAGGCGCGCAGCCCCAAGCACATTGCGGAGCTTGCTCCAGCATTATCCGATGGCCCACCACGATGTGGTCGCCTCGAGGTCCCCGACTCCATGTGAGAGGGAGATGGTTCATACCGTTCACATACCAGCCCCTGCTGGCCCCATCGTCGTGACAAGTGTGCCGGCCCTTGAGGCTGCATATTGTGGGCGGGGGTCTGAGCTTGATGCAATGCTGGAGAATGAAAGAGGGTGGACCTTGGTTCAGCCTCGGAAGACTCGCAGCTCGAAGTCCTTGAAGAACCCACATAAGCTATCATGTGAGAATGATAAGACTGCCAACCATGAGAAGTGGAGGGCGGCATGCACCACTAGAAATGTGTTATTGCGAGCACAGAAAACACGAATTGACTCACGGTTTGAGAATGCGAGAGTTTGCCTAGCCTCACCGGCCCAGCCTATGGGCAAAAGGAGTTCCCGATCGATGGGAAAGAGTATTGACCCCCGTGAATGGGGAGCGCTGAAGGACATTCCGGATGATGAATTGAGTCCTTGGAATCAGCAACGCGCCATCAAAAAATGGAATGGCATTAGGCACGAACAGAGCCGGGTAGACGCACCTGGCTCTGAGGAAAAAACTGGACAACAACGCTTGCACTGTCATGAAAGAACAAAGGCCCAGTCGTCGATTGGTGAAAACAATGGGAAAAAATCCCATATCACTGCGGGTATGGCGTCGATGTCAGTCTCAATGGTTAGACAAGTCAACAATATTGCTCATGGCAAGGTACCAGTTTCAGGACGAGCTGGGAAGAATGCCGTTGCGCCTGAGATGCAGCACGTTACCCAAATAGCTGTGAATAGCTACTTGGGAACAGCTTTGTGGAGCACCCAGCGTGAGCATAGATGACATCATTGGAGAAATAGAACGCCACCTTCACCTAGCTCATCATCAAGTGAATTGAGCAACCCATCGTCAACAGATTCCCCTACCGAGAGTAGTGAGATGTCAGACAGGAGTGACTCTGACTCACCAGGAGCAGAGTCATATGATTTGAGGAGATGTGGACGACGACAAACCCATCGACGATCTAAAACTAAAGCTAAGCGGAAACGACAATCCAACTTGAAACCCATCCCTCCGAAAGAGTATAATGGCGTCGCAGATGCACGCGCATTCCATCGGTTTGTGACCGAGGGTTCAGCGTACCTTCAGGATGGGCAAGTTAAATCTCGCCGTAAAATCTTTACATCATCGCATTAATTGACGGATAGAGCATATGATTTCTATACACAAAAAGTATCAATGACTAGCAACGAGTGGGGACTTACAGAATTCTTCGAAGAGCTATTCAACATTGTTTCCCCATCAACTACAGGTTGAAACAACGCGAAACGCTAGAGAGATGTTATCAGAATGAAAAATCAGTGTCAGAATATGTTCACCAGCTCGAAGAACTTCATAATACAATTGGCGCAGCTGACGAGCGCGAGAAGATTGTGAAACTCTGGAATGGTTTGCGCGTGAGCATTCAGCGTGGACTATGGCAAGATGGTCTTAATCCAGAAATATCAACATGGTCTTCCATTACCGAGCGGGCTCAGATTATTGAGATTGCTCAAGGGGTGATGGACTCATGCTCAGCTAGTGACTGATCATCGTGTGGTGAATGCGACACGACCCGGTCAGGAGGACAGTGGTTACACCGACAACGACGACATGACCATCGACGGGAAGGGGAATCCTCCCGGTGGGATAGCTCGTCGCCGAGGAGCCGTAGGGACCCCCGACCAGCCGTGTCTGAGCGCTCATATGGAGACTCAGAAGAAAGCTACCAACGATTGGATATGCGCTTTAGGGATGATCAGGCTGATCCGTCGACCTCGAGTGAGTGGGAGCATGACGAACCCGAGACAGATTCAGGCTCGGCTTTGTCAGTTGAATCACTGGAAAACGATTCATGCTCTGTGTGTAGTGGGCAAAGGATTGGAACTAGAACTAAAAGGCGTGGACACCCACGAAGGCCATTGCCGGTCAGGGCACATGTTGCACTACTAAAGGAGAAGGAGCGCGCCGAGCTCTTTTCAGCTGAGAAATGCTTCCGCTGCAGGGAAATGGGCCATATATCGCGCAACTGCCTGAACAGGAACGGCACGAGCCAACCCCAAGGCCAGAGGTCACCTGAAATGAGTAATTTTAGTATGGATATCGATTTCGATGGAACGGAGAACAAGCGATACCTTGCGGATACGACACTCACATTCGGGTGTATGAGTTTTGCTGAAGGCGAATTCGAGTGGGGCTCTGAGGAGCAGGGCGCCGAGATTGCTTCACCTTGGACCAATGAAGTTCAACCACGAGAATCGGAGAACCACTGGAAATTTGGGAGCGAGACAGAGCGCCCTGTGGGGGTGTATGCGAGCTGGGAAAGATGTAATGTGCGCAACAGGCAGCCAGGAAGCTGATGACGACATACGAGGCGCAGAACTTGAAGCTGAGGGCGGAAGTCCGGAATTGCAAAAAATGTATTCACTGGAAGAGAGGAGATACACCTGTTTGAGGATATTGACCGAGTACGAACCTCGAGGCGACTTGCTGGCCACCACCCAGCAACGTCGCTCCCCCTCTCCTACGACATCGCTATCATCAACACATCACCATTCCTCAATGAACGATCCACCAGATGCCGACGACCAGATCGCCACTGCTGGAGGCCCAGCCGTTATCAAGGCAATCCGAGATGTATCCTTTATCGACCAGTGCTCACAACTCGGAGATGACGCCCACCATCTTGACAAGGTGGACAATCCGGCTGTTGGGCTAGAATTGATGCCTGAGCAGTATGCACACCTGTTTAATGGTAACACGAATGCGTCGACTCACTTTGCGCACGCAATTGGCAGCCACACTAGTTGTGTGGCATTCCGAGATCTCTGCGCTGCTCCCGACACCTTAGATTTAGCTATCCTCATGGACAATGACACTAGTGGAGACTTACCGAGAACCACCCACGATAGTACCACGACTTTCCTCGACGGGGGGGCCACGCCCGGGATTTCCCCTCACCAACCACACCCAGCACCTTTTCACTTCTACCTCCCTAACAACACCTCAGCTACGACAAGCGCATTTGATGGCTATGCGGCCGGTGTACCTAGCGTGTTAGGATACCAACCTACCACTCAGACTGTAAAAAACCAGCTTCATCAGCGCGAATGACTTCAGTGGCAACAGATGAAACACAAGCAGGAATACTGGTGTTGGGCTACGTTGAAACCAGGGAATGAGGCTGAAGATGATGATGAATTCATGATGCGAAGAGGATCCTGCGTCGCAGAGATCGTGGAACCCATGGAGGACGAAACCGCACGTGAAGAGATTAGGCATCGCGCTATCTGTGGTATCGCGATGGAGGGCGAATGTGACGGCCCGAGCCTGTGACTCGGACACTAGCCCGATGCCCCTTTGAATTATTAGATCTGATGAACAATGATAGATTGGACTTACGGATACGGACTAGCATATCACCCTCGTAGTATATAAGACGACCGTCGACATGTAGTTCGAGGACGAATCCAGGTTGTGTGAACCCGTCTGGTATTTGTTCCCGTGTGTCAGAACCCCTTTGGCTTCTGCCACAGAGACCCTCCTTTGTCGTTTTGGATCGGCGATGGTTTATTCGGGTCCGGAATACCCAGAGGAAGCGTCGGAACCACCCACGATGAACGCGTGACGGAACCAGATGCAAGGAACCAGATGGTGCGGTGGAGAGGAGGTAGGGCCATTCACAATAAATGCGGGAAGGCGGTAGGTTGTGCGGCGCCAATGATGGGCGGTGCGATCAATCGCAAAGTATGGCTTTGTTTGGCTACCGCCTTTGGATTCCGTTCAAGAAATCAAGTTGTTACTTGCCTCAACGCCCGTGTCAACATTCACCCATTCTATCTCACCAAGTCACGTATCTCATCTGTCTATTTTTTTCTCCTCTCGCAACGGTGCCCCTATCAAGCCAAGTTGGATTGTTCCTCCACATCAGCCTTCGCTTGCTCCGCCCAGTTTTATAGCTGGTGGCCTCGAAGGTTCGCCAGCTCCCTGCCTCACTCCGCCCAGTTTTATAGCTGGTGGATTGCCTCTCGACTTGGAAACTTCCAGCCCCCCACCAGTTCTCGCCTCACTCCGCCCAGCTGGTGGTCTGCCCCTCGACTCGAAAGCTCCCCACTCCCGCCTCACCCCGTCCAGCTTTGCAGGTGGTGGTTCTCCCCTCGACCCAGGGGTTATCCGTTGTCAAACCTCGCCTCTCCGCCCAGCTGGTGGTTTGCCCCCCAACTTGAAAGCTCCGCACTCCCGCCAATCCTCACCTCACCCCGTCCAGTTTCACAGGTGGTGATTCTCCCCTCGACCCAAAAGCTATCTATCGTCGGTTCTCACCTCACTCCGTCCAGTTCCACAGCTAGTGGTCCGCCCTTTGATTCAAGGTCTATCCATCCGACGTTTACCGCTGCCGGTTAAACAGGAACGTCAAGACATTAGGTGCCAGGACCGGACTTCACTAACCCCCAGACGGAACCTCTATCCCAAGGATAGCGCAGCTGCCAAGTGGGATGTCAACACGAGGCAGGGTGAGGACGTTGATCATATTATAATTGTGAACTGCACTAACGGTGTTTTGTCAGTCGCTCCGAAACGGAAAAGAATATAGGGCATATGAGGATCAGAATCGAAATCATGTGAATGTCAACATTGATGTCAATGCTTTGATACAACGCAGTGTTGAAACGAGCTTGGATGCGGGATTCGATGTCGACGCCCTCGATATTGCACCTACTGACGAAGAAGACGATGAGCCTCTCGAAGAAGACAATGGATGCACAGCTGCGCCCGCATCCATGCTGATGCCCATGCCGATTCCCATACCTATGCTGGCGCCTATGCCGGCGCCCATACCTGTGCTAACGCCCATTTCCACCTTCGCCACAGAAGAAAAAATGCACGACACGAGTGTCACCGCACTGGGTTCTAGCTCGTCAAAGGCAAAGCCTTCTCAGAAACGACGCAGGAGCAACAACACGGATGAGGGACCGTCAAAAATGGAGCCTTCTCAGAAACGACACAGGAGCAACATCGTGGACGAGGGACGACCGACCGTAGCCGCCACCCCGCCCACCACCCCGCCTGTGCATCAAGGGATGACAAAAACCCAAAAGTCAAATGCCACACGTAACGCCCGTCGAAGGGCGATGAAGACAGGCAACTACCCACTCTCCTGCCTAGTGCGCCGGGCCACCAAGCTGTGGCGCCACCGACAGACAGATAGTGTGGTTGAGGTACCACTGGATGCGTTGTCCCTTCCGCATGCATCTAGCGGGTTTATAGGAATGCGGGAGAAACGCGAAGATCATGTTTGGACAATAGGGGAGGTGCAATCGCTTGGGGGGTTTAATTATAAATCTTGGAATGGGATGTGAGTCTCATAATTTGATTTGTCCATTATTAGTTGTCAAATGGTGATAAATGTGGGTTTAGATCCCCAGAGCCACTATGCGATAGCAAAGAACGAGTGGTTGGGGTGCTTGCAGGGCGACCAGATCGTGAAGACTACCTTGAGTGCACGAAGCAACTTGGTCAAATGTTAGCAAAAGCTGGAGCAGATGTACGGTTAGGCCATGAGCAGAAAAAACATCGGCGGGGGACATATTGTGCATTGTCAACAGGTGTGAGCTTTGGGGGCGGTCAAAAGGTGGGGCTGTTTTGTGCTATGTTTCAGGCCAGGGTTTTAATGTGTTATGGAATTTAGAAGCCCATGAATGTTGCCAACAATGCTAGGAAAACCAAGATTATTCAGTCGATAATGTCGGACTATAACATGTGTCGGGTGGCAGGATTTGGCTCAGGCATGTTGAAGCAGTGGAATTAAGGAGGCTAATATGCTGATGGCTAGCCTACAGCTTCATTTGGGTTGTGGGCGCCAAGGTTATTCAGCCACTATGAGACGACACTTGCAGCTTTATATGAAAAACATCCAGAACTGCAACGGTCACACCCAAGGAGTATGTTTCCTGCATTAACAGTCAACTGTGGGCCAAAAACAGTGACAGTAAAGCATGTTGATCAGGAGAATTTACCATTTGGATGGTGCTCAATAACTGCACTTGGTGATTTTGATCCGAACAAGGGTGGACACCTTGTCCTTTGGGATGCAAAACTAATTATTGAATTCCCACCTGGTTCAACTGTGCTGATACCCTCAGGGTCAATGGCACATTCAAACACAGCCATTCAGGAAGGGGAAAATCGGATGTCCGTGACACAATATTGTGCTGGTGCACTATTCAGATGGGTGGAGTATGGGTTTAGGACTGCTGAGGAGTTTGAAGCAAGTGATCCTCTAGGCAAGGCCAAAGTGGACTTGCAGCAGAAAGAGAGATGGTTGAATGGTATTAGTCTATTTTCTACAATATCTGAGTTCCAGCAGAAGAAATCAGATTGATTTAATTGATTAATAAATTTATGGGCTGGATGATCCTGTAAAATGCAATCTTTGGCTGTGAAAAGCCTTAATCTTGGAGGGAAGGATCATAATCAGGTCATCAACAATCGCTATGGTGGGCCATGTATGTCTTGTCTCATTGCTTGTTGAACCTGTCTCCATAAATAATCTAGTCTGATGTTTTTGCCCAAGCGAGTCACGACGCTGTCTCCGCCATCAACATGATCCTCGCCAGAGCCACCTGCCAGAACAATGCTTATCGCCCAGCTCGCCTTCCTCCTCGTCATCCTCACACTCACAGCTGGCCATTGCTTGTGCACGGCATGACCGAGTCCATTACTTGCTGATAATCACCAGGGTATTGGGCAGGTGAAATATACGAAATTCAGCTATATACGACATGTCACCCAAGTACATATGTATACACAAGAAATGAGCACAAAGGACGGTGTGTATCACCTATAGACTGCACGCGTGCAAGGCCGCGCTACATCGACGCCATATCCCCGCAGAACGATGACACTTGCGCTTCGCTGATGGTTGGTTTTTGCTGCAGGAAACAGGTAGTGGCGATGGCAGTGCTGAGGAATCAATGGAACGTTCGCATGGTACTCGTGGCATCAGGTGCGAGGGCGGGCTGACAGAACCAGGCAACATATTGACGGCAGCCTGAAATACCTGTGCGATGCCACTCATACAATACTCCCGCTACTTCTGTATGATCCTGCACTGGTGCTGAAGTGGGCTGTTGAGACGACGATTGCGGGGGTGGTTGCAAAGACGGTTGCGATGGTTTTCTGAGTGACGTGAGAATGTTGTATACTTCATGTAGAGTATGCGCTACCTGGTGAAGGGTCTCGGGTGACTGGTGGGAGGTCTCTAGGAGCGGGGATGCTGGTGGGAACAAAGGGGCGGGCACCTTCTGGCGGATCGAGCAATTTTTGCCGCACCTGTGAGCGGAGCGGCGGGTTCTGAGATGATACGAATGCATCCTGAGCGGTTCCTGATTTTGTTCGCAACGTTGGGAACAGCAGGGGATGAGCGGAGGCTTGAGGAGCTTGTCTGGGCGCTTTGAGTGTCCGGCACTTCTGCAGGGAGCAATGGTAAAGGCTGCGGTGCCAGGGAAGTATCCGAGAGTTCTGAAAGCTCCATTGAAGCTGTTGGAAGTGCTGGGGAGCGAGGCGATAAGGTGGGAGGAAGGGAGCGAGCAATGAGCAACTTAGGCGATCGTTCTTTTTCCTGAAGCTATGGACGATGTGGTGCGGTTTTGGATTTTTCTCTTTCATAAAAATATTCTTTTCACTGTAGTTGTGATGCTTGGGGGCCGGGGCAGGGAAGGGGGGTTGGACGCTTCCGAACACATTTTGGGCGGTCTGGGTGACTTGAACATATTTTTTGGGATGCGCAAGCTAAACGGCAGGTTAGAGGACGGTGGGGAAATGTTTTTGAGGGCGTCGTGAGGTGCTGGAATGATCTGGGGCTGAGACAAATTGGGAACGTGCTGGGGGGCTTGAGGAGCCTGTATGGGCGCTTTGAGTGGGTTTTCCGGTACCGGGGGATGCAGCAATGGGCCTAGCTACGAGGGAGAAGTACCCCGGCGATGTTCTGACGCTGCTAGGACTGCCTGGCGCTGAGACGAATTAGTGACACACTGACACTGTCCTTGAGCACTTTTGGGCGCTTCAAGCCCCGATATTCGCGTTCCTGGAGTCTGGGAGTGTGAAGACAAAGCTGAAGGAGATGAGACAAACCATATCTGATGGTTTCCCACTGGGAGCAATGATGGTTCTGCTGTCGACGATGTCTTGAGGGGCCAACAATGCTGAAACCGGCGGTACTGACAATTCTTGTGGCAATCGAAACAATGGCGTTGAAAGGGAAACTGAATGATGCTGGGATCGATCTGTTGCATCCGTAACTGGCTGCGTGATGGCCAGGAACGATGATGTCGATGAGTTCAACACTGAACTGCGTTAGTCCGTGGCGCGTTACGCCGTGACGATGGTGACGATGGCGAAGATGAAGACGGAGGTGACAACGGTGAAGATGAAGACGAAAACAAAGGCAGTGATGGTGGCAAAGATGAAGACAATAATGACGAAGAGGGAGACGATAGTGACGATGGCGGCGGTGCCAATGATGATGGCAATACTAACAATGGGAACGGCGATAACGAAAGTGGAATGGAGGGTGCTGCTGCTGCTGCAAAACAGATCGATGGTGGAACAAGCGGCAGTGATGAGCCGGATGGCGCGGATAATGATGATGGCGCAGGCGGCGCTGTTGAAGGTGACCGAGGGGCTAGTAATTCGATGGCGGCGTGGTAGACTTCGTTGAATGGAATCCTCTTTGCGAAATTAAATCCTTTGGATTTGATGCGAGCTCGTATGCAACCGGCGAAATCTGAATGAAAACCTTGAAGAAATGTGGTACCTCATTTGCTACCGCGAGTGTCTCTCTTGTGATCAAGAATGCTGCGACAAGGTTGAGGGCGTCGCAGGCGTCGCGGTATACTTTGAGGTTGGTGGGGGGCTTGACGGGGGCAGCGGGTTGTCGTTTGATGAGTGCTTTGAGGTCGTTGGGCAGTCTGGGCGACTTGAACGTGGTTTCCGGGGTGCGCTGGCTGAACGGCGGGCCTGATGATGGTGGGGGAGTGCCCTGGAAGGTGTCCTGATGCACTAGAACGATCTGTCGCCAAGACCAATTGGGAACTTGCTGAGGGGAGTTGGACGCTTGTGGACTCTTTGAGCGGGTTTACTGGTACCTGAGGATGAAGTAACGGGCTTAGCGATGAGGGAGACGTACGAGAATGAGGTTTCAAAGGCACTGGAATATTTTGGCGCTGAAACAAATCGGAGTGTTGCACGATCATGTCCCGAAGTTGCACTAACAGCCTTGAACCGAGCACACTCAAACCCACCGGGAGCAGGGCCTGCTTGCGGAGGGCTGGGGGCGGGATGAACAAGAATTGATGCGCACGAGGGGGAAGACTGACCGTTGGACATCACTCCGGATTGGGGGAACTCCGCCAATCCGCACGATATTCACAATCCCAGACAGAGATTGGAACTTCCCTGCATAACCATCCAGATTCGGGGTCAATTCTTGTCCAAAACGAGCCCGGGCACGTCAAAACAACAAGTGGATTTTAGTATATCAGATATACCCCGTCGAACACACAAGAGTGAAAATTAATGAATAACTAGGTAATTATGACGACTATCAGCTTATCGAGAAGTCCGTTGTTGCCTTAGTCACTTCTCATAGATGGAAGGCGCAAGCGCATCACTGCAATCCCCCAGAGACGACTTCGGAACATAGACACCTGGGGTGGCGAAGATGGGAGGCAGTTGGGTGAGTGCGAGAGCCATCACCAACATACGCGAGACAGATCCAATACGGATATGGGCCTGTAAATTCAACGATGATAATTAGGTATGAAGATCGCGCCAGGGAGACTGTCAGCGACAGGACTTACCATGCGGTGTATTGGCTCGGCGCGAGCAGGTTATGTGGTGCAACATGGAGGTGTCTTATGGAATGTGCGACGGCTGAAGGTGTAGGGTTTCAGAATGAAAATGCGATCAGTGCACGCAACGAGGAAAGACTGACCAGCGAGAGTGTTCAGATTCAGAGTCCTGCGAATCCATCAGGTATTTCCCTGAGCAATCTTCCAGACTGGGGGAACTCCGCGGGTCCGCACAATGTTCGTAAATGTTGAGCGAGGAGTGCTGGAACAGGGCGGATGAGCAGCCGTTGGTGGAGATCCAGCGCGCATGCAGAGTGAGCCTTGGTGGTACGTGAGAAATGAGAATGGTACCTACCTGGGCAACCTTTCATATTTGGTCGAGGGGTCCACAGTGTCCACGAATCTTGAATTGGGGGTGTTAGAATGAAGAGAAGGTTTTGGGTGCGAGCGTCAGAACCGTCCCCGTAATACGCGGGACGGACCGAGAGGCGGGAGTTGAAGGAAGCTGGATCGACGAAGAGCGGTGGAACCATCCCCGTAATACGCGGGATAGGTTCTGGAATATGGACGCGTGAGACAAGGAGCGGGAGATAAGAAATGATGAGAGAGATCGAAACTTCTGCAAGTTCACAATGAACGTCAGCCAAAACAGTCGTCATGTGTCACAGGCTCGGGCCGTCACATGTCACATGACCGCTTCCTTCCGAGTTAATGTTTGCCTGCTACCTGTAGATTTTTTGTTGCACGGACACTTTGCTCCTCTAGGCCCCCGCTTCTATTCTGTGCGCCGTGTTGCTTCACAGCAAGTGGCTCAACCTCATCAATCCATCCAAAACATTCTGCTACACGTTCACCGCTAGCAGTTTTTCTAGGTCCTCCACTGTCAGAATTTCCACCTAGCCCTGCCCATGCCCGTTCATATCGGTGAAGGCTCTGCCCCCGGCACCACTAAAGAATCTAACACCCCAAGATCCCACCCCCCCCCACAGGCATTCATCCGTATTAGTATAAGCCCAGCCCCCAGCACCGCCAAGGCGTCCGAGGTTATTGATGTCGATAACTATGTTGAAGTCGTGGATTTAACGCTACCGACCCCTATGATCGACCTGACCAAACCCCCTGATATCATTGATGTCGATGAATTCGCCAGACAGTTCGAGAAATACCAGTGTGACAAACGGAAAAGGAATATGGAGATGAGCCAGAGGAGGCGGGCCAAGATGCGGGTATGTGCCACAGCATGCATGTAGGAGATAATAATATAACATTCCTGTAGAAGTCCAAAGGTTGATCTGCTGCACCCATATGTTCTTCAACATTTATAGATAATACTGCACCCGCTTGACTTAATGAATTCCCAACAACCATTTGGGATATTAACCCAGCAAAAGTCGGAACCTGTAAGCTATCAAATGAGAATTAAGCATGGGCTGGCGATCTCAACTGACCGTTTCTAACGACACGTCTGCCCCTGCTCGCTCTGCTCTTCGACCCAGGCCAACTGCTTCTAATGCTGTTCAAGTGAGATGAGTATAGCCTTGGCCCCAAGCGAGATCACGCAAGGGGCTTGGGCGCGCAGAGATCCGGGATGGCACATGCAGCCATATCCTTCGCGGCCATGGCCTCCTTCATTGGATGGGCGGTCCTCGGAATGGAGGCGTGGGCGTGGTGCGAGTGACCTAACTGCAAGTATCCGCACCCCTGTCGACTGTATGGCCTGATGAGAAGGAAGACGGGCTGGGTGGTAGAAATGGCAGGTGGTGGAGACGGAGTCGCTTGGGTGACGGCGGACTAGGTCATTTATAGAGACGAGTTCAATAAGACAAAACGTACGTGGTCTGACATAGCAATTGTCAATGATCCAATTATGATTCCCCCTTCCGACGAACCTCCCCATCGACAACCTTATAGCCCTGGTCCCTCATGAACTTGTTGAATATGGCTCGACGCGTGTTGAGGTGGCGGCTCTGAGAGATGGGCATCACCCGATGCTGGTGATCCGGTTTGCGGTATTCTTGCTGGCGAATATAATCTGTGTGCAACGTCAGCGGTGGGTGTTATTTTGGAGGTGCATTGGATCGTCAAGTCCAGCTGTGGGGTGTAGCCGGATGCTAGGCCAGCGGGAATAATAAAAACAAGTCAGGAAGTCACCATGTTGCGCGTGAAGCTACTGGGGGCCAAGAATGATTCTTGGACAGGGTTAGGTTAGCCTTCGATGGGGATGTTATGGCGGCCCGGGCATTGGAATGGACAGATGAGAGGTCGTTGATGCAGGCGTCGGAACCCTCCCCGGTATACGCGGGACGGACTGAGGGGCGGGAATTGAGGGGAGCTAGATCAATGAAGTGGTAGAGCCATCCCCGTTGTACGCGGGATGGGCTCGGGGATGCAGGACGAGGGGTGTTGGAGGCGAAAACATGCAAGACATTGTTTGGCTGGGTCTTTTGCGTGTTTGGCAAAGCCTTTAGATTTGATTGACATGGAACCGGCTGCGCTATGGTTAGCTTAGCTATAGGTGTTTAAGTGGCTTATGTCAACCTGAAGTTGGGTAACGTCGTCATGCCCCCCGCCGTCCTTCCCCCACTCCTCCTCTCATGTGTTCTTATTCTGGCGTCTATCCCGCGTCTATCGGGGATGGCTCCACCACTTCACTCATCTCTTTGCCTTTGACTCCCGCCTTTCCATCCGTCCCGCGTATTACGGGGATAGTTCCAATGCTCACACAAGGCTCCGTCTGAGATGTTGAGCACCATGCGGATTTTCAGTAGTTCTCGCACACGTAAAGAACCTGCATGCTTCTCATGTACCGTCAATGCTCACTCGCTCTCGATCCGTCCCACGTATACCGAGGATGGTTCTGATGCTCAGCCTCTCGTCTGCCCCCTCCTAACGCTCTGCGTCTGTGGTTTGCGAATGTTGTGCGGATTCGCGGGGCCCCCCGATTCCGGAATGTCATACAGGTAAGTGGCTCTCATATTTTTCATGTGCTGCCCGTCCTGCACACACCAGGAGTCAATGACGGGCTCTGCCACGAACATGTCCGTCTCACCATCCCGATCCTCGTGTCAAGACCGTCGGAACTCTGCTCTCACGGCGGTCTCGCTTTCGTCCCCAGCCCCTCTCGCACACCATCGCTTCCAATTAGCACCATTCATCCCTACGCTGGCGACGCTTAGATCTCATGCTCAAAAGCATGATCAAGAGAAGCCTTCCGGTATGCAAATTGTTTGCTCGCCGATGCCTACACCACCCGATACCCCCGCCGCCTCGCTCTCTCGTTTGCGAGAGAGTGAATTTATCGACGCCAGCTACCGAGCCTCATTCTCGTCACCGGTTTTCTCTCATGCACTCCACTCGATACCCCGCCACTCTCCTCACAATAATTAGTCTCCATCCAGACAGCCCCCTGCACCCTCGGAACACCGTTCGCCATGTCAATTGACATGTGCAGTCATGTTTAAAGGCAGAATGGGGTGCATCTGAGGCGAGATGCCTGCAGTGTCATTTGACACTACGGTTATTCGGGAACACCGTGGTCGATCCGCATGGTGTCATACTCGTATCCGTCGCACCCACAGTGTACGCGCTCAGCTCGACGTGTTGCGCATTCAAGGCACACTTTACAGCGCAATGGCGTTGACAAGTATATCCAGCATTGTCGACCGGTGAACCCACAAAATATACTGATAGATAGTAAGTATGCTAGATTCCCGTCTCTACTGCCGTCGCCCGCCAACCTGGAGCATAAATATGTTGCAATTCGAATACCTGAAGCCTATATTAGCAATGTGCTCAGCTGAATGAAGATTGTCATACGTGGCCTGTAATATGCTTTTGCATCGTGGCAGGGCGGCAGAACAAAGCGTGTGATGCCGCGTGGAAATAGAAGCGCGTGTTGGGAGGCGTGAATGGTTTGGATGCAGAAGCAAACCCGAGTTGGTGACTAGGCGGAACATTTTCAACGAGGAGCATCGAGCTCTTCCAACTTCATCAAGACAGAGACCGGGTGCAGTGAGCAGCATCAAAGAGGAGTGGTTCGGGGAGCGCTGACATAGGCGGGGACGCGGGGAGTGCGGTGTTCAGCCTCGCCACTGGCTGGAAAAAAACTATTCTCAATGAATGGCTGGAATCGTTAGAGTTCGAACTGGGTGAGTTCGAGGTGGTTTGGAAGAAGGATGAGGGCAGCATGAAAAGAGATCGATTGCGCGTCAAGATGATACAGACGTTGTATTGCAGGTAGCTACCTAAAATAAGAGGAGATCATACATTATATACAAATGGTGCAGTCCAAGGCGCGGCTACGAGAGGAATGGAAAGTGGCCTGTGGAGTCCGCGTCCATTAAGCAACGATGGAGAGGAGATTGGTATGGTAGGGGTTTGTTGGGGATTAGGCCTGTTGCAATGATGCGATCCAGACGGTCGGGCGGTCTTGACCGACGGGAGGCGCCTGCGGCATTCCTCGTTTTGATTTGTGAAGAAGGGTGTGCAGAGGCTGCAGCAACCACTGGTGGAACCAAACTGATGGTGGAGAAGGCATTGGGCGTGGCCAGTGGATAATATGGAGTGTAGGGTTAGCCGTGAGCGCGAGGATGACAAGGAGGAAGATGGGTGGTAAGAAGTGTTGTTCCGGCGGTGGAGACGGCGTTGCTGAGCAACAGCGGGCTAGGTCATTGGCGGAGACGAGTTCAATGGGACGAGACGTACGTGGTCCGCAATAACAATTTCGATGATCCAGTTATAACCCTTCCCCCTTCTGACGAACCCCCCTGTCAGCGACCTTGTAGCCCTGATCCCTCACGAACTTGTAGAATATGGCTTGACGTGTGTTGAGATCACAATTCTGAGGGATGGGCATTACCCGATGCTTATAATCCGGTTTTCAGTAGTTTCTTGCTGGTGAATATAATCTGTATGCAGCACGGGTGTCATTCTGGAGACGCGTTGGACCGTAAAGTCAAGCTGTGAGGTGTGGCCAGATGCTAGGTTAGCGGGAACAATAAAAGCAAGGGAGCGACTCACCGTGTTGCGCATGGAGTCCCAACGGGGGCCAAGAATAGCTTCTACACCGCAAGCTGGAGGGAGTGAGCCTATGGACGGAGATTTGCCGGAATGATGGCTAACAAGCGGAATAATAGGGAGAGGACGCCTACGACCGGAAGAAAACCAGGCTCGAAGATCTGTATCACTCAACGTATACGTCGGGTGGAAAGCTGGAGCGGGCGCGAACTACTTAACGTATATGTCGGGTGGAACGGAGGAGGAGGGTCTTGAATGTAGTCGAATGTCTTGAGGCGGTGCCGTTCAGGAGGGTGATAAGAGGAGGCGTGCTGAATTTGAGCGGATGGGAGTCGCAACTGTGTGCACAAGGCAAATTGAAACTTAAAGGGCCAGTCAAACAGTTTCTAGCCAAACACAATGTCATGACTCGGACACTGGCCCGATGCCCCCTATGAATTATTAGATCTGATGAACGATGATAGATGGACTTACGGATACGGACTAGCATATCATCGTCGTAGTATATAAGACGACCGTCGACATGTAGTTCGAGGACGAATCCAGATTGTGTGAACCCGTCTGGTATTTGTTC
The DNA here is from genome assembly GCA_003313185.1 of Collybia sp. MG36. Taxonomy (NCBI): domain Eukaryota; kingdom Fungi; phylum Basidiomycota; class Agaricomycetes; order Agaricales; family Clitocybaceae; genus Collybia; species Collybia sp. MG36. The sequence goes on along the minus strand of QGOG01003029.1, from coordinate 19,900 downwards.
TCGTGTGTCAGAACCCCTTCGGCTTCTGTCACATGACACCTCAACCCAAACACTGTGAATTGATTGTGGATACTCCCACCACCGACTTTTGCCACCTGCTCCGCTATACAGGTTCAACATCTGGCCTACACCCACCCCACTCTACTTAGCTCCAAACACTGTTCCGCCGGTCAAGAACGCCCAAATGGATGCCAGCGATGGGCTTTTGGAACTTTGTAAACGGTCAGCCAACCTGCCGTTGCCATTTTCAGCGTTACCGCCATGCTGTGGTTGTGCAGCTCGTTTTCACTAAGAACAGCTGGCAGCCACACTTAGGGGCTACAATGGGAATGGCATCGGCAACCTCAGGGTGCAGCAAAGATACTGAGCCGTCACTGTTGATTTTAGACACCCATGGCCCGTCCTGCATTTATTGCGGGATGGCCCAGCCCAGCACGCGCCCTGGATGTCAAATACCTCGTGGATTCACAAGAGTATGGGAATTCGGGCGCTTGCTAAACAACCAGCCGGCCATCCATCGCTGTTAATTTTTACGAACGCCCACGGCCTGCTCTGCATTTATTGTGGGATGGTGGCCCTAGCACTTGCCCTGGATGTCAAACACCTTGCAGATTCACGGGAGTTTGGGAACCTGCATGCTTGCTAAACAACCGGCCGGCCCATTCGTCGCCATTAACCTTTACAGATCAACAACCCCCGTAGCTCATTTACAATACCCCCTGGTTTTTTTTCTCGTACCCATTAAATTGCACGCCGTTGTTTCTGAGCCATGGGCACGTCGTTACACCCCCATTACATCTCCGTTATAACCCACTACCTGGCAAGCCCCCGCCGCGCGCGAATGATGTTCGGTTACAACGCCAACTTCCCACACCAATCCTGCCTAAATCATCACTCTGCTGGTGCATGGCTACGTTAATTTACTGCTGATTCCTGGTTCTTCCACCGCTGCACTAGTTCTTCTTGACGCTGCTGTTGTAGCCCCCCCCCCCCCACCCCTGCCACGCATCGTTTTTTACACCCACCCTGGTGCAAGCGCCGTTCCTCCAGCCCCCACATGCATTATGGTTTGCCCACGCTGCCTGGCGTGTTGCCCGTTTATAATTTCTCCATGCTCGCTCCATATTATTTTTCACTTATCGCAATTCCCTTCGAACCGCAATTCCCCAGTTCTGCATGAGGCCAAGTCGCCCGGTTACAACTCCTCCAGCCCCATCACACACCACCGCCTGCCCACAATGCCTTGCGTCGTTGCCCACCTATAACCCCCTTGTGCCCGCCCTGTGTTGTTTTTCGCCCATCATAATCCTTTTCGCATTGCAATTCCCCAGCCCCACTTGAAGCCACGTTGCCATTTCTCCAGCCTCAGCACGCATTATGATTCGCCCATGCTGCCATGCGCCCCCCTTCACGTTCGCCTTATGCTGTTTTCTACCCATCACGGTTCCCTTTACGCCGCAATTCCCCAGCTCCGCTTTGAAACTAAGTTGCCTGGCATTTACAATTCTTCCAGCCCTATCACACGCTATCATTCGCCCAAATGGGTGGCGTGGCACCGCCCGTTTATAATCTCTTCGTCCCATATTACTCCCCACTCATCACAATCTGAAAGCTGCGCTGCCTGCTTACAATTCCTTCGAATTGCACGCTAACGTTAGCCTGTCATGACTGACTGACCCCCATGCCTTTCACAGCACCAGTGCCGTCCGAGCTGCCGTCATAATGCAATTCAAGCACAGTTCAAGCACAACTCCCTCCAAGTGCGTATCATTCTTTCTCGATGCTACAGCCCCATTAAGGTATGTTAATTACTGACCTCTGCCCAGCAGTTTATCATTTAGCCACCGCGCGGGTTTTTAGTTGCGTACTGTAACGCGCCCCTTCCTTCAAAATCATTTGCATTACAATTTTCCACCCCATAGATGGTGACGTTGTAATTTGGCTTTGTATTGTAACATGTCTGGTACCATACTGTTTAATATTCACGGGTGATACAATTGATACAGTTATATTTTTATTCTAATGTTTTCTCTAGTTCGTCGTACGCATCCTCATCCCTGCTCCCAAGGGTAAGCTCAATAACCAGTTCGGGGAGCAGTTTTGGATCGGGTACTAGCCCTCAGTTGAGAGCCCTTTGTTGATAACTACTGGTGCCCTTGCCTGTACTATAGCATACCATTGCTGCTCCCATTGCAATGCTTGCCAGCATTCAACATTGGCCTGTTGCATAGCATGCGCCTTTAGTCCCTTATCCAAACAGGGATTTCTAGCCCATCTCCACCTTCTCTGCGTAACCCACCAGCTTGCTTTCCACCAGCAGTACTCCAGGGCGCACCATATCTTCTCAGGCAGAAGAAGCCCTTCCTTCCACCTGTGTGTGTGCTTTGGCCCATTTGACGTGGATGCCCATTACCCCTTCAGCCATGTGTATAGATGCTTGGTGGAATTGCACCCACTAGTGTGAACTGCGCTTCCACTTAGCTTTTCATCACTGACAGTATACCACATTCATGAAAGTGTCCACCACCCCTCACCCGTTGCAAGGCCTGAGCCAAATTCTATGGTTGGGAAATTTTCTTTTTCACTGGGTGTATTATCGCCAGTGGCTTGTCCTGATGCTTCTTCAATAAACATTTTCGGCATAACATGTAACCCCCATGGCATGTTTGACATGGGCTGATCATGATGAATGTACGCCCTGCGGTGTTTGTCCTTACCCAAACGTGTTGTTAGGGTTGTGGTCACGGTCAACATGTGAACTTGAAGGGCATGATTTGATCGGCATAATAATAGCCCTAGGGCCTGCTTGTGGGATGCACAATTTCTACTACTAACTAATACGCTCACAGGTGATGCAGTTAGTGAGCAAAACAGACGCTCGACCCCCAGGATCACTCCATAAGGTAACCCATTCAAATCCCTCCGGCCCGCCGCCCAACGAACGGCATCCGCCCAAGTGTCCTGCCCGCCCTCTGCTCCATATGCTTTCTTCCACCTTCATCTCCCCCTGTCAATCACGCCCAAGAGGGGTTTCCGCGCCTCTACTCATTATGCTCATGTCATCACAGACCAGCTGAGTAAATATTTATTGATCTTGTCAAGGAAAATATGCTAAACAATTGCCTTTTTACACATATGCATGGGTAGCCCTAGGGTAGCCATATTGTGTATAATAAATCGGCCTGCATGGTACTCGGGGAAATGCTCAAACCAAAGGGCAAATAGGTGGGTCCAGAAGACATGCTCTTTGTTTTCCCAACACGCCGATACAAGGTTACGAAGCTAGCGCTTTCAACACTTGGGGCACTGCCCCTCAGCCTTGCAAATTCATTCCACACCCATTACCTACTGGATAATACATACCACTGCGGATTGGCACCAGCGGTGCCCTGCGAATCCACTACAGATACTCATGCCCGCCTGCGCTTGCTGCTGGGTTCATCCTCCTGATCCCCCCCACTCCCCATTCCAGACCTGTCGTCGGGGTGCTGGCGCCGCCGTGCACTTCGGCTGGCCTCACTGCCAGACATTACTGGCCCATTCACAATGGTGCTCTCTGGCCGCGCAATGCATTCTCCCTTCTGAGCCATCCAGGTCGCCTGGGCCCTGCCAACAAGAAGGACTAGGGCATCAAAAGGCCCATAGGGGCTGGACGACCCCAGAAAACGTAGTATTTGGTCGTGGAAAGCCTTGATCTCGGAGTCGCTTTTGAGGCTGTAGGAGCTATTCCCTGGCGAGCCAAATACCTGCATTGATTTGGCAGATGCAAGGCCCAATCGAATGAGGTTGAATATGCCTATACCCTTAGCGGCTGGTATGTGTTCATAGCGTGGTGGCAGCAATAGAGGTGTGAAATACTTACTATGCTTCTTCTGCCACACCTTTCCTAATGACTTGTTTTCCTTCCGATAGTCGTTCAGTGGAGATTTTGAGTCAAACAGTCCAATGACGAATGCAATCCACATTGTTACAAAAGGCGCGCCCAATGTGGCACCCTTTTTATTCCGTATGTGCCAGGGGGCGTTTCGGACTAGAGATGTAACAACATCCATGTCAGAAGTCTTAGGTGGGGTGCTACCTGTTGGTGGAAAGATGCGGGGCAACGACCCAACAAGAGCGAGGGAAGTTAGGAGTGCGAGCATGTGTAACGGGTTATCGCAGCCCTTGAATACACTTGCAACATAGTCATATGTTTGATGGACGTATGTTTCCCCAGACTCGCACATTGAAGAGTTTGCCTCCCCCCGATTGTACTCTTGAGGCAACGCACGCTTCGTGAGAAGCACCCTGGCATTGCTCCAACGCAGATTAGCCATGGTGTACTGCCCACGGGAATCCTGAGAGTTAATTTGTCTTGCCCCGGTGAGGGCATTTACTAGATCAACATTTGATACGGCAATGAGCATCTCCTGCCAGCCCGGCTGATCCTCGGAGCTGTTGCCGATTACCATCCATACGTTGTAAACTGCATTTACAGGTCGGCGACCTCTGTGCCCGGTCTGAGATAGGTGCCAGGGAACATGGCTAATGTGAAAATCAGAGAGAAGCCGTTCAATAAATGCTGCCATGACAGCTGGGGAGTTGCTGGCGCCGATTAATCTGGAGGCCATCCTGAGTCCCAGTCGGAGGACAATGTGGGAAGAACCTGATTTGTGAAAGGGCGCAGGAAGGGGGGCTGCAATCTCCGGGTAGCATGCTGAAACCATCCGGGCTGCCAATGCTCCGGGAGCTATTGCTGGTGGGTCGGCCTTTGGGAGGCCCAGGGCGAGCATCTCAGTGTCATAAACGACAGCCTGGATTAGGTTGGCTGCGGTCACTACATCAGAGGAAAATGGCTCTCTCGATCCTTTCCATTTTTTGAGTGCAACCAGCTGCTCCTTGGTTCGCTTGGGGTCAGTGCCCAATGTACCCTTTGCTGCGGTTTCCACGGCATGGCAAACAAAGTTCCTCATGTCGCTGATGAAAAGTTGGATTCCGAACGATAGGCCAACGAGTGCCTGGCGATGCTTCTCAGGTCTAACACTAGGATACAAATCATTTGGGATGTATGTTGTGAGATGTGTCAGATCGAGATTTGCTTTGTATGTCTGAAATTATTTGCATTAGTGCATGCAAATGGGTGCGGATAAGGAAGGCGTCCAGAATCTGTAGCCATTGTGGAGGATTCGTGGCACTTTGCAGATACAGGCCATTTCGAATTTAACACAGTATGCAACAGACTCACCTCCCAGTGTATTTCGCCGTATGTAAGCTCTTGAGATCGTTTTGAGCCAACCATTGGCCCATTGGGCGCATTCGGATAGAGTGGCCATTTCTTTTCATCAATAACAACAAATCGGGAGGCAGTTAAGTGGGGTTGAATTAAGCCAGGAATCAGGCAGGGGAGGCCATCACTTTGCATTCCATGCGACAGGCCAAGGGCACCCATGATGGCAATGCCAATGACACGGTTGGAACCCGTTTGAGAGAAATTGAGCGCCCTCTCAAAGCAGCTAGTCAATTCAATAAGATATGGAGAAACCGGCTCAGTTGTGGCACCCCTCCGCGCGGTCTCCCACAAGTGCTGCAGGAATGATGTTATCCCATAGGACGTCCAAAGATACAAATCTGGCAGGACCTACACCATTATCAGCAACAATAAAACACGCTGTACTCAGAGGCATACCCGAGGCCGGAACACTGTGATGTAAGGCTTCACAGACTGACCAACCTCACCATCCCCCCAGGCCTGGGTAATGGGCACAATAATATGCTTGAAGATTGATCTAAAATACGGCAAATTAATTCAGATGGGCATTAAGTGGTTAAAGCCCATACCGGCCAGTAAGATAGGCACTGCTCATCGATGCACAGTCAATCCTGAATACCTGTTCCACCCGTAGGTCAACATTTTGGTTTGGCGTGGAAATTTTGTGTGCAAAATTCATATATGGGAGATCAGGGGTACATCTCTCACGACGGCGGGTGGCAGCTCTCACACCCTTGGGTGTTGTTGCATGAGTTCCAGCTAATGCGGCGGTTTGGTGACCCATCTGTACATCATGTGCCTGAATATCAAATCGATATCGATGTGCGAGTTCGTTGTAAGCTTGACAAGAAACCCCTGTAACGGGTGGGGTATCACGATGCACTTCATTTGATGGGTGTTCAAAGCCGTGTGGGTGCTGAATGGTTCCATTGATTCTGTCGATGATAGGCAGAAAGGCGGCCAATGTATTATTGGCTTGGATGTGGCCGTGGTTCTGGAGGTATGCCTGAGGGTAGCTATTTATTGTGGTTGAGCTTGGTAGTTCACCATTCATTTCGAATGGTACATTGTGAGGAAAAAGCCCATCAACACTTTCCAGATTGACAAGTAATCCACATGGCGTGTTCCGACAATAAATTTCTTTTCGAGGGATTTCTTGGCCACTCCTGGTGTATAATCTAATGGGATCCCCAGCCTCATTTTCCATTGGAAGGTCACCAAGTGGCCAGGGAATCCGTTTGCGCGGTTTGGTTGGGCTTGTGTATATCCGCTGCTTTTGAATCATACTGTTGGGAATGTCCACTGTCTTGGCAATCTCCTCCACGCTGGTAGCCTTTTAATGCAGTACTGGTAGAATAACAACTAAATGCTTACCGGATATCAGAGGCAATTGCAAGAAATGCGGTGGATATCTTGGTCCAATCCCGCTCCTGTTCCCAGTTACGTGCCTCTTGCTCAATTGAATGCGCATCACCAACAATTGGTTGGTTCTGACCATATCGTAGTGTTGCCACCAGTGGTATATGGTCCTGGAAAAAACTGTCGCTGTGCCAGCTTGCAGGCGCTTCCGCAAAGTATGCGACATAATCTATCTTAATTCGATGGCTCAGATTCCTTGCATTTTCAATGGTCAGGTCATAGGGCTGATGTCCTCTACATTGGGTGGTTATCATGTGAATTGGAAGAGCACTATGAATCTGGAGGATATGACCTACAAGATATTGCAAGCCGTGCTCATGGCTTCCACTGAGGCCACATCGGGGTATTTTGCTTTTGAATTAAAGTCCGCAATACTGAGCGATGACAGTTGCCAGCAGAGGAAGGCATAGAACCGGCGAGCATTCATAGGTGTTAAATTAGTGTTTGTGCCATCAAGCCCTTGATCGCCCCCAATAACAATGTGGTTAACATATTCACAAGGGGTGAAAACAATCCAGATGTCCTCTTGGACAGCCCGCCCAATGAGAAGCATGCGCTTGACAAGACTGAATCCCAAGTCTGCATGCTTGGCCTTCCACCGAGCAATCCACTGACCAAAATTGAGTGTAGCAACCCAAGTATGATCAAGTTGTGTGTTTGGGATAATGGCGTCCAGCCCAAGGCCCTTGGATAGAATAAGCCGGTAGTCTAAAAAATGGTGGTCAGCCCTCCACAAAAGATTCCCAGAATGCGAGCCAAAGATAGTGAGTGGGTCCAGCACAATCCGGCGACGTCGAAATAATGCTCGCATGGCTGCTGCCTCTGCATGATCACTAAATGCAGCCTTGAGGTTGCTGAGCGTGACTTCCTCAGGAAGGGACATCTGACGGAAGGCAAGGAGGCCTGGTTTTTCAGTCTGATCACCCTGGCCCCGTCGGTGTTCTGCCAACTCAGCCTGGACCTCCACCTCTGCAGCCTCAGGGTTGTCAAACTCCGGTGGAACACCACCATCTAGTCGAAATGGTTCTAGATGTCCTTCCTCATAGTCTTGGAGTGCCTCTTGCTCTTCTTCTTCAGCAGAGGGTGGAATGGACGGTTGTTCATTGTGGCTACAATATATAAAAAGAGGGTGGTTGGTTGAATATGGATATCATATCACACAGCGTGTAGACTTACCCATACATATCACCATTCTTGTTAACCATTCTGTTCGGTGGAAATGGTGGGTCACAGGCGTAGTAAAATATGCAGCAGGATGACGGTTATAAAGAAAAATTGTTTGCAATTAATGAGACCCAAGGTCCCCGTGAACAACCGGAACTTATCTTGAAACAGACTAGCATGATGTATTTATGATCGTAGAGATGTAAAACGTAATAATTTTGCATCAACGCCAACCACCGACAGCCCGATGGACCTCACTTTCATCTGAGCCTAGTGATGACTGATCATTCAATTTCAATACCAATAAATGGTTGATTGAATACATGCCAACTTACTTTTTTCACTCGCTTGCTCTTGGATTGGACCCCTTGATACCCAGGATGATTCAGCACAGGATCCACAATAAAAATGAATGCAATTAATTACCAGATGACCCGGGAGATAAAACTCTTTTACTTGTGGTGGGAGCCTGGGGTGTGGATTTATACCGCTCATTTTGAGCATAAATCTGGGTAAAACCATCTTAATATATGTAAGAACACATTTCACAAGACCGTACTGGGGTGAGCAGGTTAGAGTAGGTTGCCGGTTTAAATAAAAATACTTACCATTGCTCCTGGGGAGTGCCTTCTTTCGGCTTGGTTCTAGGGCGGCAGATGAACTGTCAGATGAGCCCAACTCACTATCATCATCCTGATCTTCCCTGGTGTTACCCCTACCATCCACATCATCGCCATAAGCATCACTGTCTGGGTTGTTGTCATAAGTATTGCCTCCCAAATTGTCATCCGAGTCGTAAGCATTGCTGTTGTGAGTAGCGCTGAAGTTGAAAACATCATTGTCATATAGATGGCTGTCGTCATCACTAAGGTTTATGTTAAAATGTGGGAAACACCAAAGATTCATGGCAACTTTCCAACTCGGATCCGCATTAGGGCTGTCATTGTTGGGGTTGTAGGACAGTTCTATGTCTAAACACAAGTTGAGTAATTGTTGCAGATCAATAATATCATATCAATTCATACCGGAATTTCTGCGCTGCGCCGGGGGGTAAAGCTTTCTAAAAACTGATTCTGTGTAGACATGAGTAATTCAGATTTTTAATAATCTTTCAATCATCCATACCAGACTCGGAATCTTCTGACAGAATTTTGTCTTTTTGAGCATTTGAAGAAGGCTGACTGTCAATTGGGTAGTTGGTTGAAGGCAGGTTCTCTTTGGGCGGTGCAAGGGGTAGTGTGAATTGTATAATTGGGGAGCTAGTGGCAAGCGGAATTCCTCTGAGGGGTGAAAGTGTGAATGGTATGATGGGAGAGCTGGTGGAAGGTGCGGTCTCCTTGGGCGGTGGGAGTGTGATTTCTTGGGGTGGTGGAGGTAGCAGTGGAAATGTGAAAGGCGCAGTTGGAGAGTTGGGTGGGGATATGGTCTCTTCAGGCGCCAGTGGAAGGAATGATTCAGGTATAGTAGGGACCATAGTTTCAATGATCTGGTTGTATTTCAGCTGAAAACCCACCGCCCTACTCCGTTTTGGACCATTAGGGTGGTCTCTATATTCTCGTACCCCATATGCTGGTTGGTTGGCATCCACCATGCGGGAGAAATTCCATGGGATGCGTGTAATTTCAGCTGGATTGCTTGGAAGGGTTGGTGTCTTGGAGCTAGCAAATAGAAGATCTCGGTGTCGACCGAACTCCAGAGCCTATTGCATGATGATTCAGAAATATACTTATTTAAATTTTTCAATGCAAACTTACCTCCTTCAACCCGATCAGAATCTCCGCCACTTCTGGAGCTAGATGTCCACTAGATTCGCAAACATACGAGGTTTCAACGGTGGTAAGGATTTTGCAGGATTCCTTCACCCATTTGTGGTGCTCGGAGACAGCAAGACACCTGAGATAGGATAGATGAGAGTCAACAGCTTTATATTCATCGCTGGGGGCCGCAACAAATCCGTCGAGGAACTTATATATTGTGGGCGATGATCGGGGTATGAGAAGAAATCGGTCCAAGATAGCAGAAAGACCAAATCGGACTGTCCCCGCTCCGTCATCCTGGAAAAGATTTTGCAAATACTGACAATTGTACCATTGAAGGTATAAGGCCGGTCCAATGCGGAGCGGTCCACTTTTCCCAGAACTCTTTGGATCAACAGGCCACTTGCAAGCCACAATCAGCTTGTTAATGGAGGTTTCTGGGGACCCCACACATAGGGATGGCCACTCAGCCCTCGCTCTGATGTAGGCCTGGGCAACTGGTGGAAACTCAACTGTGTCGATCCACCCAGCAAGAAAAAGGTTTCTGTCATATTCAACGTCCAGTGCCTCACAGAGGGCGGCATCAAGGTCCATTGAGCTTTTCTTCTTGTCCTTTTTTTTACGGTGGGTCGTCTCCTTCTTGCCTATTTTTTCACCAAGATCATGAAGGGGGAGAAAGAGCTCTCGGAAATTCTTTGCAGCTGGGGCACGAGGTAATTTCGGCAGGTCAAAATCATGGAGCACAAATGCAAGTGGGCCGAGATGCTCCCATATGTGTAGCCGAAAGTAATTGAAGACCTGTTGACATCAGGAGTTAGGACGCAGCAACAGACTTGATAAACTGCGTACCGCTTCCATAGGGGTCATTGCTGTGATTTTGTTGCCGATTGGCCGCCTGATATTTGTGCCAGAGCCATCAAGCATTCCAATGATATACGCAGAATAGTCCGTTGCAGGTGGTGCCATCAAAATTTCCATCTGGAGATCACAGTGAGGATTAAACCACCTTGATATCTGGACATCATTTTTGAGGATTTATCCATGTCCATGAATCTGCAGCCACGTACCTCCTTGGTAGCCTCATCCACAAAGCCCCAGACTTTATCATATTGAGTAATAACACGCTCAACCAGCAATGGGCTCCTGCGCGTTGCAAAATAATACCTGAGCCGGGTTTCTATCGTGTCTGACAGCGCTTTTTTCTGGGCATCCGACGATCTCATGTCCACCTCCACTTTGAACAGCTCTATAACTGCTTCCTGGTACATCTTGCTCTTCTCGCTATTCCAAAATTCGGCGGTGCCCATGTTCCATGTCTCTTCATCTGTCCACGCTTTTTGTGTGATGTCCTGTAGATCTAAGAGCAATGCCTCCGTCAAGAATCCTGGAACGGGTTCTCCTTGGAAAAAGAGGTCGTCCCATTTCTGAAGCAACTCGATAACATCGTCCCGCTCCTCACGGGTCTGTATCATGCCTTTGAGAACCCCCGGTTCATCGGACCCTGGTTCCATGCAGCATACCATGCTCTTATAGTCAAGTTCGAGATTGGTGTGAACCGTGTCAAAATTTCCAACGGTTGTTGTAACCCAGTGGATCTTCTTCTCAAGCTTCTTTATGTCTTGACCATCACGCACGATGCTGAATAAATCCCTCATTCCATATTGGATAAGAGCGCAAAGAAACTACATTGCCATATCAGCTCCGAAAGTGTATATAATTTGTCACTTACCCCGCCATGAACCAAGGGATCACCTTTTCGTCCACAAAGATGGGTCCTGAACCAGGAATTTGTAAAAATCTTCATATGTTTGAAGTACGTCCCTCCAGCAGCAAGATCCAGCATTGCGGCTCGTACAGGTTCTATGTGGTAGAGAGAAGGGAAGTCTTTCCCTTTGCAGAATGCTTTGTAGGCCCGCAAAGCATTCTTGTAGCCGTCCCCATCAGGATTCTGGCAACGCGCATCCACGAGAACATTCAAGGAGTTTGTCAGGCCTTCATCAATTGTCTCCCGATAGGTGTGGAACACCTCATTCCGCGATAGATGTCGGCGCTGCATGACATTTAGATTCTCTGGGGAAAGCCGATACAAATCAGTTAAATTGTGGATTTGCAGTATACAGCACATCTGTGAACTCACCGGAATCCTTATAGAATATCACCTTCCAATATGATAGCTTGACGATCTCTTGATGCAATACAACTATTTCACCCTCGATGCCATTGAGAAGTGCGGTATTTTCAGTAACCTTCTTTGCCCGGCCTATTGCCTTCTTCAACCGTGCTTGCTGTGCTTTGAAGCCTCTCATGGCTGTCTCTGCAAGCTCACGAACTGCCTTTTGGGCTGCACATCGATGCTGCCCGCCGAACGCATTGATTACCCGAGCTTGCTTGGGGTCAGTAAAAACCAGCTTCCCAGAAAAGGTGTTGTCACAGCTCGTGGAAAGATTTGCAGTCTCGACCTCGTCGACCTTGATGGGGGATTTCATTGCATGCTCGTAATAAGAGGAGAGGCACCCGGATGCCATGCCCTCTTGGATTTTTATGACCTGCTCTTGAACCAACTCCCGTTCATTGAAGCTACCAAACTTGATTGCAACTGCCATCTCAGTGAGCACTCCTGCTTCATCATAGACGTTGACGGTTGGGACCATCGCGCTCCCAATAACATGCTGGACTACCTCATCATCAAGGCCAATTCGTTTTCGGGCTGTCAGCCCTGCCTGTACAATCCTTGAAGCAATCTTCTTTGGCGGCTGCATGCTCACAATATTAGTGACCATAATTTTTCAGAGCCAAGCCTACTCACCATACGAAAACAATGTGGAGTGGAATGAGAGCTGCACGCTATTGGGTTGCCTTGGTTGTAAAATATATAGGCAAAGGCCGTTATTGGATGGGCTACATTGGGATTAGGATGTATGTGCTTGTGTGTGGCCAAGGATTTGCATGTGGTAATGGTAATGTTGAGTTTCTCACAACGCAGATCAACAGAAATCTGGAAATCTTCGGTGCAAGCAGGTGCACATATTTTTTCCTTGTTGAATCTAAATCTTTTTATTTTCCATTGTGCGGAGCCCTGGGATATGAAATTCCGCAGCTACCATGGCATAGGACAGCGATCCAGTGTGAGTAAATTTTGACATTATGCTAGCTAAAGCGTCTGGAGAAGCAGATCTACAAGAGCAGGAATTTACTGCTGAGCTACGAAAGTCCAGGAAATGCCTGCATCTTGTTAAATAAAAGCAAATAAAGATACAGCAACGCTAGAAGAGCACCATGTCAGATAAAGAGATAAAGAGCCGCTCAGATGAGTGAGACCTGGCTTACCTAGAAGGGCACGAAATTGGACAAAGAGCTGCCAGCAGATAATGGAAACCCTCACTAGGGGACGCCTCACTGTGTAGCGAGACGGATGATGATGATTAATTGATTGATGCTCAAGTCTGGGTAATAAAACATCAGGAATTCATGACAAGTCCATACCAGCAGCGAGCAAAGGTTCACCGTTGAGCCACAACAAGTCTGGGCTCCCCAAAGAGTCCCAGGCACCGCGCAATGAGAAAAAGCCCGCAGTGTGACGAAAGTGTCTGGGTTCTGCATCATGAAGCCATCTAGGTTGAAGGTCCTATGTGGCGAAAATCTCCGGGTCCAATATAACGAGAATGTTCAGGTCCTACACGGCGGGAGGTCCAAGCCTGGAAATAGCAATATTTTCACTGACCAGGAATGATGAACATTACATGGAAAGCTCAAATGGGAGGTAGGGCCTGTGGAACAGAGAAATAAACCGCCAGCTGTAGAGCTGTGCGGCACAGTGGAACAGGAAATAAAAGACATACGATGATCACCCTATGAGCACAGGCACAATCCTACCGCCATCCATCCTCGGGAGTGATCGGGCAATTGTGAGAGGGGAGAGCGGCAAAGTGAGAGCAGGGAGGGAGGATCATCAAGAGGCGTTAGGAATGGGACTAGATGTTGGTTCAAACTTCAAACAACCAGGTGGCAACATGGCGTGTGACTTTGTTTCTTTTTTCTGGACACGTGACATTTATACCCGCTCTCTAGACAGAATGAGCGGTGATCACACAAATACAACAGGGAACTGTAAACTAATGAAGAGGAGGAAACTACAAATGAGTAGAGACAGAGGTCAGAGACCACGTGCGTTGGTATGTATGACGGCAGAAACAAGACTATGGGCAGCTAAAGCTGTCTACACAGTCACCACAACGACTCAGATCAGGAAAATCACACACCTAGACAAGGTCACACAAGTGAGCCTAGCTGTTCCAGCTATCCAGGGCAAGTGTTGGGTCTACCTCAATATGTCCGATACCAGCACATCTGCTGGAGAAATAAGCTACCCATGTCAGAGAATTCGACATTTGATTTTAGCGTGCAGTTCAGTGGCAGGGATCCCATTCAGCTTCAGTCGCATCCTGACAATGGACAGATGAGTAGCTGCAAACACCGGAGGTGTGCACCTACAAAATCCTCTGATTCTGGCCACAGATCCCGATTATCTCGTCAACCAGTGCACTGAGTACGTCCTGCGCATATAATCAAAACGCGCTCAAGACGGAGAACCTAGGGGCCTAACTTGGTCATTTATGGTGGCGGCTGGCTAAATTGCACGATCATGTTAGCACTGTTGATGACAGGAGCAAGTTGGATCAAGTGGGTACCGCTTGGTTGTGTAAGAGATCACACTTAGGGGCACAGCAAGAGTGGCACTCTTTTTGGGTGGGCAGCGCGGGAATGGGATGCTATCAGACACTACCTCGACATGGGTTATATCCCATCTGTACCAGCCGCCCAACCAAGGAATGAACCAAGTGGGCCAAGAGATCCTTTCCAATGCTCAATCATGTCACTCCCCGACGCTGACATGGCCATGGCTGCCCTATCGACAGCGGTGACCAAAGATGTTCGCGGGTCCTTCAACAGCTCATGGTCAACCCCTGCTCTCCAGGCCTGCCCTCATCTTGTTTGCGACAGTGACGAGCTCGGAAATGCATGCTGGTCATACACAAGCCAACGAGCCAGAGTGACTTGGAGACATTCCGCCGGTGGATTATGGGTGGCGAGGAGCTGGTAGAGGGGGTTCTTTCAACTTCTGAAAGAGGATGAGACGAAGTCTGAGATGGACACCTTGCTTGTATTTAGTGCGGAGTCGAAATCGTGAGGCCGTCCCGGTTGTACCCCCTCTGTACGTCGATAATCACTACATGAATGAAATCTGTAATGCGCGTCGTGGTCCGGCTGGTGTGCTTCTACCATAATCGACCATGGTGCGACGTTGAATCCTGAGTGGGAGACCTGTGATCGTTTGAAGAGCAAGTCAAGCTTAGTTTTCCTACATTGTTTGTAAGTAGTGTTGGGGGCATGAGTAATGAACTGTTATACCCAGGGTTTTGTGACGCGAGGATGCGGATATTGAGACGACATCAACTGAGTACACAAGCGATCGGACCATGGAGGTGAGGATGACCATGACGAAACGTATTCGCTGAAACGCGAGGCAGGAGGGTGACTGGGAATTTCAGGCTATCCATGCTCGAGTTTGGCCAGCTCTTCAAGAAGATGCACGCACTGCTCGAGAAGGGCGACCGTACACGAGTGGAGATGGATGTCGTGTCGCGATGCCAGGTTCAGTGCCCTTTCAATATCAGACTCCTGTGTGAGGGATAAGTTAGCCACCTGCAAATTCGGGATGAAAGATGAAGAGGTGTACATCGTTTGTCAAGTTTTCATCAGATTCAGACATGAGAAAGCATAGGTTGAGGCGGTTACTTTCGAATGAGGCAATTTCCTGATCTTCGTCAACGGGGTAGATGTAACCGTCATGTCTGCGAACCTAGTGCGAGACCTCTTGTTCACCGTCGTTACCAATGCTGCTAGGTTGTGTGAATAAGGAAGGTAAAAGGTCTTGAGGTGAGGTCGCTAGGTTTACCAAATGCCATTTCTATAATGAAGAGTGCAGGTACATAACCGCTATCCTTCAGGAATAACACAGGCGGCCGTCATGAAAACGCCCGGACGGTAGGCAGCCGGTGATGTGTATGATGCAAAGCTCAAGACTTGTCGAAGCTCGTTCTCATCACTTCCCGTTTAAGAAACGCCATCTGAGGTTCTAGGTAAACATGTACAACTCATTTGATTATCTTTGTTGAGCTGTAAATGGTCGAGTTCACTCTTTCCCTTGTGAACGTTGAATTCCAGCATCGCCTCCCTCTGCTATTGATTATCACCCGCCTTCCCTGTGCATCTGGCGCTCGCCTCGCGCCCCACGCTTGTTACGACTTCGACATTCCTTGTCATCAGCTTGCCAAACAATCCAAAGGTCTAGCCAAGCACAACCAATCTGTTGGACTTCAATCTTTTTCTGTATCCCCCCCGCCGAGCATTTCCTTCCTGCTGCTGCTCCTCTCATGCGTTCTTATTCCGGAGTCTATCCCGCGTATATCGGGGATGGCCCCACCACTTTACTCATCTCATTCCCTTCAACTCCCGCCTCTCGGTAACGGGGATAGTTCCAACGCTCACACAAGGCTCCGTCTGGGATGGGATTTTGAACATTTGCAAAAGTCGCAGAGTCTCTCGAATATGGGGGGTTGCACAGGTCAGTCGCCTATGTATTTCTCATACCGTCAATGCTCACCTTTGATCTGTTCCGCATATACCAAGGGCAGCTTCGACGCTCACAAGAAAACCCCTTCCCAACGCTCTCCATCCGAGGCTCACAAACACCGTGCGGATTCGCAGGGCCCCCCGATTCTGGAAGGTTGTATAGGTAAGCGGCTCTCATGTTTTTCATGTGCTACCAATACTCACCCACTCCCAACCCACCCTGCGTACACCGGGGATCAATGACGGACTCTAGTCTCTGCCTGCTGCGGACATGTCCGTCTCACCACCCCGATCCCCGTATCAACACCGTTGCCACCCTGCTCTCACGGCGGTCTCGCTTTTGTCCCTGGCCCCTCTCGCCCACCATCGCCTCCAATTAGCATCATTCATCCCTACGCCGGCAACACTTAGATCTCATGCTGTTCCACCCGACGTATACGTTAGTGGTTCATGCCTCATTCAGCTTTCCACCCAATGTATATGTTTGTGGTATAGCCAGACCTTTGAGCCTCAAAGGCTCGGACCTCTGCCTGGAAAGCGTGTGGGTTGCAGACGCCTTCTCCCCATTATTCCGCCTGTAAGTCATCATTCTGGCCAATATCTGCTCGTATGCTCACCTCCCTCCAGCTTGCCACGTAGGAATCATTCCGGGAATCCAGGCGCAACATGGTGAGTTCTTTGTTTATCTATTACTACTGGTGACCTGGAATTGCATAGTTCAGCTTCACAACGCCTGGAACGACGCACCTCTGCAAGCGGTTTGGATCACCAGAATTGAGTGGAGCCTGTCCCTCTCAACATGCGTTAAGCCATTCTACAAGTTTATCGGGGACCAGGGTTACAAGGTTGTTGATGGGGAGGTTCGCTGGAAGGGATGGATCATAGTTGGGTCATCGAAAATGGCTATGGCAGGCAACGTACGTCTTGTCTCATCGAACTCATCTTCATAGGTAACCTGGTCCTTTTTTGCTTAAGTGATGCTGTCTCCGCCACCAGCACAACCTTCGCCAAATCTGTATATGTCTCCACCTGCTAGAACAATACCTCACTGCCCAGCCCGCCTTCCTCCTCACACTCACGACCGGCCCTACGTTCCACATTGTCCACTGGCTCTTTTACCACCAATTTGATTCCACTGACGGCTGCCACAGCCTCCGCGCGCCCTGTCTTTCACAAACCAATACGGGGCTTTTTCCCAGGTGGCAAGGCAGAGTAACACCACTCCTCACGTCCCTGCTTGTGACAGCACCCCCTCGACCACTTTTTGTTGTGCTAAAACTGCTCAATGCTGTCACTGTACCTGGCCCGTGCCTTGATGAAGCTGGAGGACCTCGATGTTCCCTGTTGAAAACATCCCGCGTTAGTCATCAACTCTCCGGGCTT
This sequence comes from Collybia sp. MG36, assembly GCA_003313185.1. Taxonomy (NCBI): domain Eukaryota; kingdom Fungi; phylum Basidiomycota; class Agaricomycetes; order Agaricales; family Clitocybaceae; genus Collybia; species Collybia sp. MG36. The sequence goes on along the minus strand of QGOG01003029.1, from coordinate 2,296 downwards.
ATCGGTACTCTCTAGTTTGCATCAATCAAATCATTCACTCCTGACACGTGCCTCCATTTTCTTATACAGTATCATGCGCGTTGTTTTTTCTGCGGCCCTGCCACGATACGAAAGTGTTTTACTGGCCATGTATGTCAATCCCCATTCAGCTGAACGTTACTCATTGCTAATATAGGCTTCAGGTATTCAAATGCAACATATTTATGCCCCCGGTTGGTGAGTGATGGCATTAGAGGCAGGATTCTAGCATGATTACCATCTATCAGTGTTGAAGTAGTGAAGGGGTGGTTCCCCCTTCGCGCGAGGAACGCGCCTACTGCCGGCCAGCAACCGCAAGACCTGTCCGAGCATATTTATTACACCAGAATGGCGTGGGCCCCGCCGGCCACTTTCCCTTCATGTCATACTCCGCCCATCGACGCTAGGGCCACTCTCCTTCATATTATACTCCGCCCATCAACGCTAAAGCGCGGCCACTTTCCTTTCATTTCGTAGCCTCAACATTTGTATAAAGATTGTATCATTTCTTGTGGTTGGGACAGTTTTTAGCCACAGTTTAGCTACCGTTTGCAGACCGTTTGTCTTTCTCTCGATGCTCAATTAATCTCTAGCTCTCTCTCTTTTGCATCGCCCTCAACCCTCTTTTCCCATCTTCGAACTCACCCAGTTCAAACTCTAATGAGTTTGCAGCTATTCATCTGGAGCCCACCGCGAGGGGATAAAACAGGTGTTCTGCCACCTTGTTCCTGTTCCCTAAGCCCTTTCAACCTCAAACTCGGTAGATTCGTCTACCATTCTGCTTCACCATTTCCACACCAGCCGGATCATCGACAAAAGCGTGGCATAACCGCGAAAAATCACCTCCAAAGCCTAAAGTGCCCACGCCAAAACCAACTCCATCAGTCACAACACGAAAGAAGAAAAAACCCCCCACCTTCATCCCTATCTCTATTCCACCAATCGTCGACTCTACCCCCGCAGATATGTCTCCTAAAGCGTCTAAAGGCATCATGGCAATGCCTGGCCCCACCTTCTCTGGTGAATCATCTGATATAATTGAATTCCTTGACTACTTTGAAGCGCTGGCAGATGGATCAGAGCTCACAGATGCAGAGCGCTGCAAATGTCTGGTGCGCTATGTGGATCAGTCCACTAAGCATTTCTGGGTCAGTCTCAATGGGTTTGGAATCTCCCGACCCATCCCTGCCTACACGTACGATGCGGAGATCGCCTCCCCAGAGGCTGCCCGAACCCTACATGGACGCATCCGCAACGCAACCGTCCCAAATGTTACTGTCGGGGAGCTTCTCGCGCTCAGTGGAGACCTTCGCAAGGAGACCGTCGAACAGTGCTGTACCACCCGAATTCCCAACAATGCGAGCACCACTGCAATTTCCACCAACAGCTCTAGAGACCAGTCCTCTGATGTTTGTGTTGATCATGCTACAGCGCTTCGGGAGCTTGAAGTTGTTCTTGCAGGCGGACACACAGAGAAGGCTCTCTTGGATGAGGGATCAGAACCTGTGGTCATTAGGAAGGATCTACGCGACGAGCTCAAATTGGAGACAAATGGGCAGATATCTATGACAATGGAAATGGCGAATGGAGGCTCGGAGCAGATGAGGGGATGCGTAAAGTGGATGGAGATCAAAGTAGGAGGCATAACAACTTGGGCACACGCGTATGTGGTCCCCAATGCGCCGTACCGCCTTCTGCTTGGACGCCCATGGCAGCGTCATGTTCTCCTCAGGAAGGTCAAGGACTTACAGGGGAATGTCTCGATCACGCTCTCAGACCCAGCCAATCGAGCCAACATGCGCACTGTACCAACCACTGCTCGGCCGTGGAGCAAGAGGAAGGAGACATTTGCGATGACTGTAAGGGATATCAATAGCGCGTGGAGTACGCTTGGGAAAACTCCGGTAACGACTTCAGTATCTAACAATATCTCTGTTCCCCCACCAAAACCGCCCCCTCCTGCATTATCCATGTCTAATACTGCGATCTCTGAATACATCCTCCAGGACACCTTTGCCTATGACCCGGTGCGACACGTCTTTGTCTACAAAAAGGTGGCCAACAAGGTACGACCCGTTGTGACTACCATGCCTGAGGATGCATCCATCCACTGCCGCTTCCCCGAGGACCCACTCCTCTCCCTTCCCAAACTCTCACCACACCCTCCCAACTTCACGCCAGGCATTCGTCTCAGTCAAGATCACTTGGACGGGCTTGGCATCTTCAGCAACAATTTCTTATTACCTGAGGAACAGAAGCTCACGGCGCATGTCTGCAA
>QGOG01003024.1:0-18540 GCA_003313185.1 Collybia sp. MG36 | reverse complement strand
ATTACCCGCCCCGACTTTCTCTTTCTCCTTCTGCACCGTACCCCCGTTCTCGTAACCACATTCCACGACAGAACGGAAGAACCCGCGTTTCCGATATCGCATGCGGTTAGCTAGCACGACATCCGTAAACACGCGGTCGCCCACGACCACAAGCTCGTTGGGGCGCAAGGGGCGCGGCAGCCCAGCAAAATATCGCGCGATGAGAGTTGCACAGCTGTACGCGGGTTTCGGGGTGGCATGGTGCAGGACGGGCGCTCCCAGCGCGTGCGATACGGACTCGGCCTGCGTAGCTCAGTGCATGGTGACAATAGGCAGCTAGGGTATGTACCTGGAGGCCCCCGGGGTCGTCGCGGCTCCCCGCAGAGTTGCTCACGATGAGCACATTGCCCGGTCCGAATGTTTCTAGACACTCAGCCCACGTCTCCTATAGCAGGGCATTAGACCGGTACGGGTAAGCCTGTTGATTGAGAACCGTACCTCAAGCTCTGGCACGAGCCCGTCCTTATGTGGTAGCGTCTGTAGACATTACATCACAGATTATGGGGAGCAGATAAAAACACTCACTAAACAGTTGTCCTTGTCAAACACCGCACCGCGGTATCCTGCACGCCTGAGGGCTTGAAAATCAAGCTGGCGGACATCTGCGCTAGAAGTGAATTGTTGTAAGTACATTTGTCGGTTGGGAAGCGGTGTACCTTGGATCGTGAGGTGTGGGAGCACGAGCCGGGGATTTATGAGAAGGTGAAAAGGAACGAGGAGGCCTGGGACGTTAAGTGGCATTCCAAGCGGCGAAAACAGACACTACAGTGGATGTACGGAAAAACAAATCAATTGGAGTCACGGTATCACTACGTGCTGTAACTTCCGGCCCGGGGACGCCGCGACGGTCGAACGCCAACCGTTGGATGTTACCAGTACACCATTCGAATATGCCTTTGTGAGTCAAGCTCACGAACGATTCCACCTAGCACACGCTTGGAATTAAAATCAACATATAATGAAACTCAAAGGGGTAGGTGGCGGAATACAATGAGAAGGAATCCACCACATAGTATGCATATGATTGAAAAAGATCTAATATCCTCCAGCGCCCGGCGCTGCGTCACCCTCCCGCTTGAGCCTCAATAGCACTTCTTTGAAGCGGGTCAGATCAGTCGTTCCCGCACCATTGCGCGCAATGGTTTTGCTTTGCGAGTTTTCCAACTCGATCAGCGTGCATATACGCTCCCAGGTGGTCCCATGTGACAAAGACGTCGACAGTGTCTGCAAATACTCTGACTCCTGATCTCTGAAATCCGGGGTATGGTCAATGGGCGGCAGGTAAGGGCTGAGTGGGACACACACTTGTTGTCCCGGATATTCCGCTCCTTCTTTTTCAGATAGTCCTCGTAGAATTCATCTATCGAGCGCTCGGCTTTGGAGATGGTGTCCTGGCGGCGAGCCTTGGACGCCTCGTCACGCGCTTTGATTTCAGCTTGTTGTTTTTCGCGCCAGTCTCTATAAGACTGATGTGAGGAAATGTAAAAAATGGTCAGGGCGAAACGCACTTGATGACCTGGGGTTCGTCTTCTTCGAGTGGCTGGTGGAGGATGGGTGTGCTTGAAAATGCTGATGGCTGTGGTCGCGGCGCGAAAGTCGCCGCAGCACTGTAGGCTGGCTGTTGCTGAGGCGGGGACTATGATGTCGAGTCATTTGAGCACACCAGAATATTGAACCCCATAAACTGCGGGCTATGAACGAAAACGCACCGGTCCAGCATCAATCTCCGGAAACTCGTTCTCAAATTTCTCAATCTCGTCGTCTCCCGTCACTTTGACCACCGTCTCCGGCATGCTATCAAAGTCGTCAAACGAGAACCCACTGGCAGAGCCGCCCAGGCTCTGGGTTGGCAGGCTGGTGAAATCGGTGTCACCATCGAGGGAGATCTCAGGGAATGCTGATGCGGCCTGGTCGAAATCAATTTCGTCCCCACCACCAAAGAAGTCGGCCATTCTAGTTTTTTTGTTGAGGGGGAGGTAGTTCTTTTGAGTCTGATGAGGTGTTCTTCAACTTGAACGTGTGAAGCAGCGGAGTGACGAGATGTGACATGGATTTCAATTTCAATAAACGGTTCAGTATTTTCCCACTATTCAGCTACCACCGGTCTTCCACACAGCTCTCAAACTCTAGTTGAGAGGATTCATGAAGCAATCGGATATGATAATACCTTATTTCACTTAAAATTCCCCAGCAATCAACCCAGCGCGCTACCATAACCACAGAAAAAGGCCAGATTCAACAACCCCGATCAAATTCATTGGTTCATTCATCTCCCATTCTTGCGCGGCGCACCCATCACGGTGTTACAAGTTATCTCAATTTCCTGAATCTCCAAAGACTTGCAGATCACTTGAATCTGCAACATCTACAAGCCCAGCAAGTAAGAACGGAAGCGGCTCCCTCAGTCGGATTTTACAGGTTACCTTTGAGCACACGTTCTTGGATCGCATCTCCGCTGTCCGGGGCAAATCCGATCCTCCCCTCGGCCCAATCCCTGATCAAAACTCCCGCAATCGCAGTCGCGGGTGGTACTCTGAACGGTGGCTCCACAGCTCCTTCCGCCTCTTTGGCGTCGGTGGCGGAGTTAGCTGCCGTGGTTCTGCCTGTTTCGTGATCAGAGAGCTTGCTGAACTCGGATTTGCGAAGTGTGACACCTGCTGGATGATTCAAGACGTGCAACACCTCTTCTCGGGTGTGCCATCGGGCATCTTGGCGGTGATGTGAATATAGTTAAGACGAGGTCGACACGATGAACTCACCAACAAGTTCGTTGTCAAGATCGGTGCGGATGGGTTTCGTCGAATCCGCTCGTGCATAAAAGCCGACCATCAGACTTGACGGGTACGGCTAATCCGTCGATTGAGTGTGAGGCTTGATTCGAGACGTAGGAATATCTGACCCATGGTTGCCCAGAATGGTACTTTGCATCCCACACCCGGACACCTGCCTCTTCCCACATCTCCCGTGCTACAGCATCCTCGAACGACTCTCCTGGCTCGATAAAGCCGGCCAAGGCAGAATAGAACTTGCCGGGGAATCTTTTCTGTACACGTGGGATCGTCGACCGGCACAGGGAAATGTGAATAAAGTCACCTACCCCTCTTCCAAGGAGGATTTTGTCTCCCGTCTCGTCAACAGCAATCATGATAACTACAGGGTCAGTTCGAGGATGTGTGAAGTTGTGAAGCCCTTTCCTGTCATGGAGTATCACAACCCATTCGCAGCGCAGGGTTGAAGACCTACGAGGTGAAACACGGCTTCTTCGTGCCATTCTCTGCCCAGGGCAGAATCGACGAACAAGCTATTTTCCAGCCTCCCCACATTGAATAACCCTGTGATCCGCAGGCGGGACAGAACTAAGATCGTGTTCAGCGCCGTCAATACTATGAAGTATCACACGCGTACCTTGTTTCTTGAATTCCAGTCTACCAGACTTCTCCCCTCGGCGAATATCGCACCCGAGAATGCATCCAGTCCTGTCATCAAGGCGCGAGGCTCGGACCAAGTCAATTCGCGGCCCTCCTGTCCACTCGCAATCACGCCTATGATTGACTCAATACGTTCATCGGGGAGTCCCAAATCAGCCACATCCATGGAGAAGTACGGTGTACCATGCAAGTTTGCAATGGCGGCCTGTGGGTCTTTGAACTCGGACGATGGGAGAGCGTTGCCAGTCGGGTCGGATTCCCGAACGCCCAGGAATATAAGTGGTGAGCCATGGGTCCTGGCCGCCTCCGTGGTGCTGTCCGCTACATCGGCTGAGACGACCGAGCCCGGTTCCTTCCCCTGCCCGAAATACGGCTCAAATCCAATGAGCGGTTTGACCTCGTTCGTTGTCAACAAAGCCAGCACCGATTTGGGCGAGGTGTTATCCGTCACGATGAGAGGTTGTCCAGAGTTGAAGAGGACCCAGCGAGTGGCGGGTAATGTGATGACAGAGTTCAGGAATACATGCGAGGTCCGCAGCCAGGAGAGCCGGTTCAGAGGCGAACCTCCGAACATGTTCACATGTCTAGAATTGCCAGGCCATGTAAGACTATCAGCACATATCAAAGTGAAAGCCGACTAACGTCCCGCGCGTCATGGTCAGGAACCTAGCAACGACTGAGGGCAAAATCTTGACTTGAGGGAATTTCAAGTCGCTGGATCAACACTCGGTTAGAGATTATATGTTATCTCAGGGTGGCCATGAGTAATCAGTTTGTTCCCATCAGTTGCGGCCGTGCTCTAATTTCATCCCACGAACACGATAGATTGCTTCCTTGTTTATAAAATCGCAAAGAATAATTTCAATACATAGGATGGTTGGGGATATTCGGAACTCTTTCTTCTATGATCCTTGAGTAGGTCTATATGATCTAGAGCCCTATCCGAGAATAGCCGACGAAGCCCACTGACCTCACTCAGCTCACGCGACGCGCGCTGTTGTGGTTCGTGCGGCCTTGCGGTGGACGGCCCCGGACAGTCCGGGGTAGAGCATTAATTGGACATACTTCAATTACAGACATTCGTGCATGAGCACCGCCCACCCACCCAGTGCCATATAGGAATACCAGCCTGGCTGACACCACGGAAAATCATAACCCCCTTCCCCCCACTAGACATTTACACCAGCCCGGCGTCCATTACCCTTCCCAGCCCGGACCTGGAGCAGCCTGTCTCTCAGCACGGAAGAACCCGGGAAAAGAGAAGCAAACCATTTGATACGCGACACCACAGAACTGCATGAACCTATTCAAGTTCTGGTCCTTCGACTCCGAAGGTTCAGGCAGGTCGTATTCAATCATCAGCAACTTTGAGGTCTTTGCTTTTGGTATCAGAAATGCCCGTCAACATCACGCAATAGAAAAACGGGTGTAATCACCGTCGATATCGAAAAGTGCCCCGAGGGTCTTTGGGAAGTAGGGGCTCACAACCCCCTTCGCGGTATAAATGGTGTTCAAAGGCTGGTCCAATTCGTTTGATCGTAGCGTTGCATTCGCCTGGCGGCTCTCCCTGATGTTGCGTCTAGTAAACTCTCGGAATCCCAAGCCACTAAACCTACAGGTTATGTGCAACTTTTCGCGCGGCGTCCAGCTCGGCTTTCCGATCCTTCACTTCTTTTTGGAGCTCTTGAGGAATATGAGCTTGTAAACATTTTGATACCTCTGCTTCGACCAACAGATCGACCTGTTGGGCAACTTCCTCTTCGACTATCCAAGCCACATCTTCAGCACAAACCAATGAACGAGGCATTCATTCTACCTTGCTTCCTTAGGTGCTCAATCACCTGCCGCTTCAATAAGTCATCGAGGATATCTGCCACATGATGTCGCTATCAAGATCCCACCAGTAGCACTCGGGAGCAAAGACCAACTTTGGATTTCCTGCAGTGCACCATGATGCCTCTCGTCCTGCTCCTTCAGTTGCATTCGTAACCTATTCCCTCATGTCAAAATATTTCGTATGGCTGAAGCCTGATACCAACGACTGAACATCCGCTGCGCTGCCGAAGTCACCAGGCTTGGCGATCTCAGCGGTGTGGCTACGCAAGCTTTCAAGTGTGTTCTTCGAGTGCCCATTTAGCTCAATAGCAACCTTTAGATGGGCTAAATGGACATACACCAAGTGAGCATAGTGATCCCTGGAGTTCCCTAATGTGCCCCTTCGCGGATGTGACATCTGGTGGAGTAGGGATTGTGTATGTGAATTTCCTTGCCGGACTGTTGTTCGAGCTGGGAGTGGGTGGTTCCATGGTGGCCTACCTGTAAGTGACTTGGTCTGGCTCAAGGATTGATATAGTCCGTATCAACGATAGATACTGTTCAGCATCCTGGGCATGTGGCTTCAACGTGTCATCCTACATGACCTCGGAAGGGAACGCCGAGTATCCAATTGGGATCTTCGACTAAGTGTAGTATCAGGGAAACTCTCGAGTTGAGGCAATACATTCTATGGTTACGTGTAAAGTAGATAAATATCCTTCCCCGCATGATTGTTGAGTTGTTGATACATGCACTTGCCGACGCACAAACAACAAGAAGGCGAAAATCCCTTGAGTTATCATGTAGTTGATGAGGGTGGTTCGTGCTGCGTGCTGCTGGATATCATGTGTGGTGGCGCAAGACCCTCCCCGGCGGCTGCATTCAGTTGAGCTGCCATTAGGGCCCGGAACCGCGAGCCCTCCCGGTTGACCTATGATGATATATGAAGAGGAGCTACAATCGAATACAAGCCAGCTTACCAGGTCCCGATAAGTTCCAGATTCTGTGATACGTCCATCTACAGATAAAGTTTAGGTCAAGTAGTTTGAGGCGCGCGAGAGGCATACCCTCGAGGACGACAATCCTCTCCGCCCTCGCAATAGTGGAGAGCCTGTGCGCGACGAAGAGGCATGTTGTTTGTCTGGATTGTAATATTTTATCAACCGCATCGTTTACCTGAGCGCTAGGTGAGGAATCAAAGGATGCAGCAAGCTAGCGAAACACACCCTCCGCTCTGAAGTAGCATCCAGGGAGCTAGTGGCCTCATCGAGGGCAAGGATGGCCGGCTTCTTCAGCAAAGCACGTGCGATTGCGAGCCGCTGACGCTGCCCACCACTCAAGCTCAGCCTACTAACTATGGAATTGATTGTCAATCAATCAACCGAGTACGAAGCTAGAAGTAGGCGTACTCTCGGTATCAAAACCTTTTGGCATACCCCAAACGAACTCACAGTTCGCTTCGCGCGCGGCGCTTTCGATCTGCTCTCTAGTGGCATCACTGTTCCCATATGCAATATTCGAGGCAATCGTGCCAGTGAACAATACAGGGTCCTGGGGCACAATACCGATAATTTGGCGCCAAGAGGAAATGGAGAATTCCCTAATGTCTGGATTTTTGTCCTGTCAAGGACAATGAATGACGGCAGGGTGTAACCAACATACCCTGTCCATCATACGTCACTTTTCCCTTTATGGGGTCATAGTATCGCAATAAAAGTGAATGGATCGAGGATTTCCCACCCCCGCTTTTGCCTCTAGAAAACTTAAATACCCGGGGAATGAAAGAGGAACTGAACAGACTCACACAATTGCAACACTCTCTCCAACACCAACCTCGAGGTCAAGCTCCTTCAGAATTTTTACCCCCTGCCGGCTGGGATACTCGAATTGGATTCCTTCGAACCGGAGGGTCCCACGACGCGAGGCTGGGATCTCGACACCTGCGTGCGTCGGTATGGCAGGGCGTCGGTCTAAAAGGTCAAAAATGCGCGTCCCAGCTCCAATACCACGCATGATAGATGACTAACAGACAAATTATCGTTACAATAGATGAGATAACATAATCACGCACGAAAAATGAGCTGAATCCGATTCACAATCAGAGCAAAGCTAGGAGAGAAATACAGGCGCGTACGTTAGCATTTGCAGACCACTCCCAACATAGGCTGTATATAACAGGAGACTCGTCAAGTCACCAACAGATATCTCTCCATGGGAGACTAGCGTTCCACCTAACCATAATTTGTCAAATATAGTTCATTCCTGCACGAGATGCTTACCATAGCCCAATAAACCTAAAATCGTTATATTACCGCTCCACCCGGTACTACCAAAGAAGATTCCACTGGCAAACGCTTCCTTCTTTGCAAGGGCAAGGACATTGTTCACGCGGTCATGGAATTTCTTCTCTTCTTGGGCGTTGGCATTGAATGCCTGGACTGTACGCAGTGCGGAAAGGGCCTCAGACGCAACCTAATAGCCCAGATAAGGAAGGTGGATTTGATCTCGTGAGGATGGAATGCCTTTGTCATTTCGCCCATGGCTTCCTGAGTTTTGTTTGAGAGTTGTTTGAGGTATCGGCCGTAAAAGACCTGGAGCGAATTTATGTTGGTTGCGCGGGAAAGAAGGGAAGGGAAAGAACGCACGGCGTTGAGAGAGACAGGAGGAACAATGACCAACATAAGCATCGTCAGTGTTGGAGAGAGATAGAACATAGCGCCCACTTGTAATAGAGTTATACCGGGGCCCCCGGAGAAACAGAGGACTCACATCCGACTGATGACATGACCACCGCCCGTAACCCATCCGAGAGATTTTGCGTCACACTTCAAGTAGTTAGACGGGAGGGAAGGATGATTGATAACACAAGCACCTTTCTCCAACAACACTTGTGTCAACACTAAGCCGACTAAGCACGTCACCCTCACCACGCTCAACGAACTCGACCTCTTGCCGGATGGCGGCAGCGTACGTTCTTTCGCGAAGTCGTGCGACAATCCTTTGACCTGTGGGGTCGTCAGATTGTCAAAGAAGACAGAAGGAAGCAACACTGAGGCAATTACCAGCCATTTTCATAATCATAGCACGGCCTGCGTTGGCGACCGCACCAGCCGTGAAAAGTGCTAATAAGATACCGGAGGCCTCCCAAACGGATAATCCAAAAGGAATTTGCTACTAGTCGATCAATACGCAATCGGGCTGGGGGATATATACACATACCGGATTGGCAGTGGAGAAAAAGTCGATGAGCTTGCCAATAGTAAACGGGATGCTCATGGACACCGTTGAAGACACAAGGAGGAGCCCGATGGCTATGAGCAAAGGCTTGCGTTCCGGTCTGGCAAGAGCGGCGATCTTCCGGAAGGATGTGGTGCTCTGAGGGGACCTGGCGAGGCTGCTGGGTAGAATGCGTGCCAGTATCCCCGCCTTGGGCGCTGGGTTAGTAGGGGGCACCTCCGCGAACAGAGGTTTATGGGAAGAAAATTTCCTAGTCAAATTGACTGTTGGCCAACTATGACGCCCAGTGGTATGTAAATCTCGGAGCGATCGCCGCAGAACCGAGTGGTGCGCCGTCGGAAACCATATTGGGGATACCAGGCATATGCTCCGTGGCCTCAGGATGGTTCCTACACGAATTCCCAGCATGATGCCAAACCGCGTTGGTCCCGCGACCCAATATCCGCTCCGATACTTGAATTCCGCTCGTAATATGTTCGTCACTCAAGGGGATCAAATAAATGAGAATGATTGGCGGGTCGTGATGATGGTCTTGTGTGATGGTGGCCGGAATCTACAATTTCTTCGACGTTCGTCAGCGGGTGTAATCCGAATCGTCATCACCAGTTCCACGCTTGCATCACGTGCAACAAACCTAGCGCTGGCGGGCCAATGCCGCCCGAAGGCAAGGTGGCGGGAAACAATACCCACAAACAGAACGCCTCTGATGAAAGCGACCCGTCGACGCCGCACTAATTACATAACGTAGGTATTTTACACGATGTAATCAGTGGTTTACCTCTTCGCGCGTTCGTATACTCGACATACACGAAGTTCTTGTGTTTCGGCGTGCCCTGGCCTGGATCGGACGAGAATTCGACAGTCTCCAATTTGATTCCAGCAATATACGTGTATGGCTTTGTGAGTAATAAAACACATAACTTATTCAGCTGGGCTCCCCCATCCTCCTCCTCCAAGCTTCGCCCTTCCACATCAAAGCGATGATCGGTAGGAATGTCACGACACTGCGAGTTGAGGAAGCTGGTGTGGGTAACAATGACTGACTGTGGGGGTGGGCGCACCTTATCGCCGCAAACACTGTGAAAGACCACTCAAATCCAATCTGGTCAACCTCGTAAATAAACTGAGCAAAAGCCTATATTCATTGGTACCACCTTCTCGCCGAATGGGATTCTAATACTGAATTTAGAATGACGATTTGGGTGGTGGTGACTCCCAAAACTTACGAGTAGAATCCCAATGTTAGGCCAAATATCTGACGGAAAAAACTATTACTCCTCAGTCGTTGAATAATGGGTGCTATTGCGTGTGGACTTACTTGAAGCATTGGCTGACGTCGTTGCTTCGGGAACGGTAACAATCACTGCAACTATAGGTGTAGCAAACCGAGGAAACGATCTGAACTGTAAGAAATGTAAATCAGCATAGGCATCTGATTGTCTTTGAGCGAAATATCATACTGCCAAAGCACGCCAGAGCTGCATTGACGGGTTCTTGATTGTGAGTGCGCATGTTTATTTGATATCAGTACTGGACTTGCCCATGCCAATGCAAGGGGCAACAAAGGTTGTTGCAAAATGGATCGTCAAACCATCTATAGTTTATTAGTAGAGTAGACCTCCAAACGATCAAAGGATTTCTTGCATCTGATTTTGAATTGTATGAGAGGCAGTCCATATGGTTGAACTTGTGCACAGACATTAATAAACCAGCTGGGACTGTTAGGAACCCGGTCCAAATTCCCTGCAACCGAACTTCGGCGGGGGCAACGCCACCCACCTTCAGTGCCTTCCTGCGGGCGCGCTGCATCATGGCGTCGGTCACTGGACCGGAACAAAGTTCTCCTAACGAACTATAAATTGATTGAATTATTAGCGACGAAGGAAGGGGTTCGTATTGTGTTTCACTCACGCTCCCACAAGGAGACTAACACCGTTGGCTAAGCTGGTGCATCCGTGAGGCCCTGGGCGAACACATGAGGGACCTGACAGTCATACCCATTCCGGACAGTGTCAAATTTGTATATTTCAGTGAATAGGGTGGCCAAGGTCAGAGCAGGCTCTATGGATGCAAAGCCATAGGTCACCGCACTAGTGCCCAGCCAGGTGAATAGACAACGAGATCACTGACAAGATACACATACTAGTATATGGCCGGAAACGTAACGGATGGATATTTAAGCATGCTCAAGGGTTTGATGACAAAATCAGACCATCGCAGCTGTCGCGTAGGGGGCCGCTGGAGGTCCCAGAACCATAGACGATCCCGCCAAGTGGACATCGTGAGTGGCGGGGGGGTGTATTTCTGGCCCTCAATCGTTTTCGACTTCAAGTTGGTGTCTGCAGTTACATCCTTCATGCTATCCAGTTGTGGTCGGTCAAATAATGTCTCAGGCATGAAGAAAATACATATAAGAAACATGGTGCCTAAGAGTATTAGTTTGAGTTATTAATTTGAGTGAGAAATGCACCATTTAAGATTGCTCCGACCCAGAAGCACCATCTCCATCCGAGGTCCCTTGCGATATATCCCCCGGCCTGTTCCAATTATGGGCGTGCTATCCAGGAGTTATTGTGGGCTTACGATAGGCGCGAAGTGCCCACCACTCGTGGACATCAAAGTAAAGATACCCATTGCTTTCCCTCTCTGGTGCGTAAAAAACAAATCAACGACAGTTCCAGCCCCTAGGCCCAACGCAGCTGAAGGCCCGAAGCCGTTTATGGCCCGTGAAACGATTAGAGTTCCATACGATTTTGATTTTGCTGAGCCCACAGCGGACGCAAATCCAATGAGCACAGAAAGTAAGTATGCGGGCCGCCTTCCATACACGTTTGCAAGTGGGGTGAATATCAATGGGCCTAACGCGCTGGTACCGATGGCAATGGTTGTTTGGTAGGTCCCCGTTACATGGGTGATTCCAAATTCGGCCGCGAGGGGAACCACGGCTGGGTTAATTATGGCGACATTCATCGTCGCTAAGAATGCGAGAAACGAGACCTCTGCCAAGATGACACATTTCAGCCACTGTTGGGAAGCACTTAGTTGAGCAAGGGGACAATAGGGTTTTGTAATTACAATGGGGTAGTTGAGCGGATCGAATGGAGAAGAGGTTGGTTGAGGACTCAGAGGGAGTCCACTGGAATCAAGTTGGAGGGTTGACTTCATAGCCAACTTTCAGTTGAAATGAAATGAGCCCTTGACAGAGGGTGTTAATTCAACTCTTTGGGGGTTCCGCTTTAATAGCAATCATGGAGTGCAACCCCCACAAATAACCCAGCCGTGAGAGTGAAGGCTTCTAGGCAGGCCACAGGATCCATATGAATGAGAGGGAGTCCAGAATCAAGTCCCACGAGCTCGTCCCGTGCTTTGGGTTCCTTTTAAGAAAACAACCTTTTCTCTATCTTTCCCCAAGCGGATTTCCGGATTCACGGAGGAAATGAAGCGAGTTGGTGTGCTACTGAGAATGATATGTGCGATCCCGGACCGGGTGAAGATGAGTGTGCGGCGGGGGCTTGATAGATACTGCAGCTGATCGAGCATGTTGGGTATGGTTTCGCATCGGGGACAGTGGAATACCTGTTGAGCGATATTCGCCGTTGTGTAGTGACCCAGTTGAATATTCCCTGTGAAGTTGAATTATATTTTGATCATTTCATAGAGTTAGTCCAAAGGCACTCGCTTCGTCCCCGACCGTGCGTTGAACAGTCTACCGGTGTGGACACATACATTGCGGTAGTTAGACTACAGGATAATCATTCCCAAGTACGTTCGACGATTCCGAAGCAGAAGTTGAAAGCCAAATTTCAAAATAGATGATAGTATTTGTTCTTGTTTAGTCCGTCACTGTCGACGTGGACTCTTGTCTTGAACAGTCTTCATTTCATCAGGTCTACGCGCAATTTGGATCCTGGACGGTACGACATAAAATATGCGGTCTTGTGTGGTCCTGGGATCACTTTCCCTCGCTCTTATACTCCTAATCCCCGAAACATTCGCTGTGAAATCACAGGACTTCAAGACATGCTCTCAAGCTGGATTCTGCAGGCGTGGACGGGCTCTGTCAGCTCGAGCGAAAGAGTCCAAATCCTGGACCTCGCCCTACTCAGTGGACCGCGCCTCGATTGCTATCGCTTCCAATAAAGCATCTTTCACTGCTGGTGTTCAGTCATCGTTATACCCTGACATTAAATTCGGATTGGAATTGCGTGTCCACGACGACGGGGTGGTCCGCGTGCGTATGGATGAGGTAGATGGTATCCGTAAGCGATATGATGAGGCGTCATCCTGGGCTCTCATTGCGGAGCCAACCATCAGCCAGCACGTCAAGTGGACCGTTGGAAAGAAGGACGTTCGCGCAATATATGGCAACAAGAAGGAGCACGAAATCGTCCTCGAGTTTGCACCACTACGAGTCGTGCTCCTCCGCAATGGAAAAGAACAGGTTGTTTTAAACGGCCAAGGACTCCTCCATATGGAACATTTCCGAACAAAGACTCCTGAAGAAACCAAAACCGAGGAGGCCGCACCGGCCCCCGAGGAGGGGTCTGGTGATAGTCCTCAAGTTGTGATGAAGATGGAGAATCCACGCGCTTGGTTTGAGGGTGATAGCGAGGATGATTGGTGGGAGGAGTCATTCTCATCATGGACTGACTCCAAGCCAAAAGGTGAGGCCTCTGATATAGAAGCACACCCCTCGGCCTGACCTCGTGCTAGGGCCCGAGTCGCTTTCCATCGATATCACATTCCCTAGTCATGGAACACTATATGGCATTCCACAACACGCCACACGCCTAGCGTTACCCACAACCGCCGGCGAATCCCCATTCTTCTCGGATCCCTACAGACTGTACAATACAGATGTCTTTGAGTACATCGCTTCTTCCCCGATGTCACTGTATGGTTCCATCCCTGTGCTCCATGCACACTCTGCAGACTCTACTGTGGGTATTTTCCATGCCGTCGCTTCGGAAACATGGATAGACGTATCCCATTCCACCGAGAAATCATCCCAGACACACTGGATTTCAGAATCTGGAATACTCGATCTTTTCTTAATGCCCGGTCCTACGCCCGCAGATATATTCGCGCAATACTCGAGATTAACGGGCACTCCTGTGCTTCCAGCACATTGGAGTCTCGGCTATCACCAATGCCGATGGAACTACGTGAGCACCGATGATGTGCGGGCTGTTCAAAAACGATTTGATGAGGAAGATATGCCGGTGGATGTATTCTGGCTTGATATTGAATATTCAGAAGACCACAAATATTTCATTTGGGACAAGAAAAATTTCCCTGACCCCGTTGATATGATCAACGATGTCGCCGCGATCGGTCGCAAGGTAAGTTACATTCCACTCTACGTTTCCACTATCACCAGATCACTAATGACTGTTAGATGGTTATTATTGTTGATCCTCATCTGAAGCGGACTTCTGACTATCCAGTTTACCAAAAAGCTTCCGAGCTTGGCATTCTGGTGAAGCCTAAAAGCGGTGAAGGGGAGTACGAGGGTTGGTGCTGGTCGGGTAGTAGTTCCTGGATTGATTTCTTCAATCCTACCGCCTGGGATTGGTGGAAATCATTGTTCAAAACACAGCAGCTTGAAAGCGGATGGTCCTGGACGGAAAGTACTGAGGCTGTTCATATCTGGAACGACATGAACGAGGTAACTTCAATCCTTGATTTTTTCCATATCACTTACATCTGTTCAGCCTTCGGTCTTCAATGGCCCTGAGATTACGATGCCAAAAGACAACATCCATCACGGGGGCTGGGAACATCGTGATATCCATAATATAAATGGGATGCTTTTCGTTGGTCACTTGTTTCGCCCTCCTGCATTTTTGCTTACACTCTCGCTGTCAGTCCAATCTTACATCTCAGGCTGTCTCGGCTCGATCTGACCCCCCCAAACGCCCCTTCGTTTTGACCCGTGCGTTCTATGCTGGATCTCAGAGATTTGGAGCGATGTGGACCGGGGATAATCTGGGAACTTGGGAGCACATGGAGGTTGGTGTTAAGATGGTCTTGGCCAACGGTATCGCTGGGATGTCATTCGCAGGGTGTAAGTAATTTGTTGGGGTATCGGGCAACATTAACACCCTCCCCTAGCCGATGTTGGGGGATTCTTCGGGAATCCGGACACTGAGATGCTGGTCCGCTGGTATCAGGTTGGCGCGTTTGCGCCCTTCTTCCGTGCACATGCCCATCTGGACACGAAACGTCGCGAGCCATTCCTGCTCGATCAACCATACAGAGGTATGGTTCGAGACATCCTCAGACTTCGATATAGCATGTTACCGGTCTGGTATACTGCCTTCCGGGAGACCACAGTGACTGGACTTCCAGTGTTGAGGTGAGAGCTCCAAGCGCATGGTAGACAGCATAGACTGATAGAAACCAAGGCCTCACTACGTCATGTTCCCCAAAGACCAGGCAGGCTTTGACCTCGATGACCAATATTATATTGGGCAATCTGGCCTACTCGTCAAACCTATCACACAAAAAGACGTCACCGAGACGACCATCTACCTTGCGGAGAACCAGGTCTACTATGACTATTTCACTCACCACGCCTACCGCGGAGCCGCCAAAGGCAAGAATGTTGTAGTTCCCGCCGCGCTTCATCAAATCCCCCTTCTCATTCGAGGCGGTTCCATTGTCTCCACTCGCGAACGCCCCCGCAGATCATCAACCCTGATGAAGAACGATCCATTCACCCTTCGCGTGGCTCTGGACAAGGCTGGCACCGCGCGCGGTGAGCTATATTTGGACGATGGTGAAACATACTCCCATCGGGATGGCAACTTCATCTGGCGCGAATTTGCTGCAGAAAAGCCGAGCAAGAAGTCTCTGCGTCTCTCGAGCAAAGACCTCGCACTCGCGAGGCCAAGTGAAGCTGTGGATGGGGTGGCTTTGAAGGGGTTTAACCCTGACAATACCTTTGCCAA
This sequence comes from Collybia sp. MG36, assembly GCA_003313185.1. NCBI lineage: Eukaryota > Fungi > Basidiomycota > Agaricomycetes > Agaricales > Clitocybaceae > Collybia > Collybia sp. MG36. The sequence continues at coordinate 3,068 of QGOG01003024.1, read as the reverse complement.
TAGCATCGCCGATGTTCGGGTTGAAAAGTTTGTCGTTGTTGGTGTGAGCGGCAAACCCACCAGTGTAAAACTCGAGGGTGGAGGTGCACTTGTGTGGAACTACACACCTGGCGTCACCTCCGCGGAAAATAAGGAGGGAACGGCCGGGATCCTTACCATCAAGGATCCAAAAGCCTTCGTCACCAAAGACTGGGCAATTACCGTCCAGTTCTGAATTCCTAGGTCCCCTCACGCTTGTAATCGCATTTCAGAACTCTTGACATAATCCATATCCGTTTCATGAATCACATCAATTCTGGAAAGTGAGGAATGCTTCATGGTGATAACGAGAATACAGGATACTATTGACAACAAAAAAGATCATGGGTGTAATATCCAAAATGCAAGAAAGCGATAAGTAATACATTCGGAAGTGGCTACGTACGTCAAGGATTTTCACAATTTTGAAGTCGCCAGGATGAAGCCCCGTATATCTACGATAGAATATTGAATATTGACAGCATTCAAACGACGGCCAGGTGAGCATATTTTCACCACAGGGAGGTACGCCTCATCCTGGAGGCAGGCAAAGCGTTCGCATTCATGAGCATATTCTCAGCGACAAGATCTTCTGGAGAGTGTCCGCCAGACTGAGTACCTGGGGGCACATGACTTTGAAATGTGGAGTTTGGAAAGGGAAGGCCTGAGGCAACGCCTACTGCCTGTAGCTGCAACTGCAGCCGAAGTTGGGCTTGCATCTGTACATACGTGGCGTATGGGATAGGAACGGAGACTGGTGGACGAGGCGCGTAGAAGTATGGTGCATGGGTTGACGAGAAAAGTGGGGACTGTGGGACGTTTGAATGGATAGGAAATCGAGCGGCTGGCGACTGTGTCGACGCTAGAGAAGGAGTTGTCGAATGGCCTTTTTGACTCGAGGGTCGTGAATTTGAGCGTGATGATGGCTCTGGAACGTGGTTGGCCTGGGTATGAGGCAGGGGTGAAGTGAGGGGTCCTTCAATCCATCCATTATTATCATTTGAAGGGGATGGGGAAGATGGGTTCGAGGATAGCTCTGTGTCGAGGGTGGAGCCCCCGCCGTCTGTTTTTGCTGCCTCCCAGGAATCACTACGCCGACGAGTGAGAGCCAGGAATAAATCACGCGTCCGCTTGGCCTTGATGGCGTTGTCTTCGGGCTTCACGCTTGCATTGGCCCCGATCCATCCATCTTCGTCATCATTCGCAGGTGGGCTTGAAACCCGATCACAATCCCACCCGTCTTCCGAGACAGAAACACGGCGTTGGAAAAACCTGAGGTCATGGAATGTTGGACTAGGGCTTGGGCTATGGCTAACAGTCTGGCCTTTGATCGATTGGGAATCATCTGTGACATCAGCAGTGTCATACGAGTGGTACGATGAGCGGAGGCGGTCGACGATCGATCGTGTCTTCGATGATGGCCCTTTGCGTCGATTAGGCTCCTGTAGGAAGGGCGGGAGTAGGGCAGAAGAGGGTCTGGGAGGTGGCGCTGAGGATTTAGATAGCGTCTCAACCCCCGTATAAAACCCCTGTTCATCCTTCTCGATTTTGATGACGGGTGCTGATGTATTCGTAGATATAAGGTTGGGAAGGCCAAGTTGGCACGGAAGGGTTAGAACACTAATCGAGTCTGAGGACTCCACAGCGTCAGATAGCTTGCATGATTTTATATTGGTTGACGAGGGGATGAATGCCGATGCGGATGCATTAAGTGGTCGAGAAGACAAAGAAGTGGAGGAGGTGGATCGATTCTTGGTCGGCATCGTCTTTGTTTTCGTGGGGGAGGGCAGTGGAACTGGAATAATCCAACCTTCGGATTCTGTGAAATCCGTGCTAGTCCGAAGTTCACTGATGCTAGATGATAAACTCTGGCTGCCCGACGAGTATAGGGGTATTGATTCATTATCAAAGTCAACGCAAGCTCCCGCTGCGTCGTCAAAGCCAGTGTCCCACGGCCCGCTGTTCAACTGCGGCAGCTCTTGGGGGATTGAAACATCATTCCAATGATAGTCATCACGTTCTGCCCGGGGAGTATCGCACGCAGAGAAACCCACCCCGCTTTCATATGCAGACAGCACGCTTAAAGCAGCACATACTCCCACAAGATCCGGGTTCAATAAGATATCCGAGTGCTCCCCATGGTCGCACAATTGGCCCGGCTCTGAGGAACTATGTGATGAGGACGAAGACCCTAGGGTTTGAAGGAGCGCGTCATGATAATAAGGCGGTCCCGCAATATATGGTGCCACGCCATTCTGGCGAGGATACGACCAGGATACGTTGCTGTAGGACGTGTGCCACCATGTCGTGGGCACAATTTCCCATTCCTCTTCTACTGCGTCAAGCAGCTGCTCCATTGGTATGTTCCAGACCCCAAAATTGTCGGTTCTAGTAGAAGCAATGGTTAGAGTTGAGCTTCGGAAGCGGCAATAACGAAATGGTTTCCATACAGAGGTTGCGCCCTACCAACTGTGCACCTAGAAAATGGGTATTTGGGGTCAGAATAAAACACAGCTTCACCAAGAAGAACACCAGGTGGCCGTGGAAAGCAAAGGGTTATCAATGCTTGAATCTTATAACATGTGTCCTTGCAACTGCCTGCTTTGCAAAGACAAGCAGCAAGGAGAGGGCCGCGGCTGACTAATCGACCAACAACAAATTAGGAACCACGTGTTATGATCATGAAATTACTGAGACTAAAATAACAAGGAGGGGCACAAGCACTATGTGCTTTTTAACCCCAGGGGTACACTACCATAACAATTTCTTGAATCGCGCAAGGCATTTTGGCTATCCCCAGCACGGTGGGAATCCCGCCCTGCTAGTGGGCGCGCCTCTCGACTGCCTCTCGGTACAGACTTGGCTTTGCGCTTTACGTCGGCCGGAGAAGTAATTGTTTGCTCCACGTTCAATCGCCGAGCATTGCGGTTTGCAACCGCCAAGTCGAAATCATTGTCATCGGATGCGCTTTCTTTTGAAGGTGCTGGAGTTACTGCTGGAAGGGGCTTGGTTCTGATATCAGGGAATAAACTTGGCCAAGTGATGAAAAT